>LBNU01033769.1:172948-192349 GCA_014162995.1 Artemisia annua
TTTTTTTTTTTTTTTTTTTTTTTTTCGTTTCGTACTTTAAAAGTCAATATCATTTAAAGTTTTAAACTATCGGAATTTAGTTTGAATGTAGCAAACTAGCAATTAATATAAGTCAAAATGATTTTTGTTTTAGGCCCATTTTTTTTAGCCCATAGATAATGACTAATGAGATATTTCTTATATGTCATATCTATGTCCAAATCATCGACTGAGTCAAATGAAAGTTATTATCATAATCATCGATATTTCTTACAGTATATGTTTTCTGATCAACTTTGATCATAGGTAGCTAGAAGTTTTCCGAATAATATTAGTAGTTTTTTGCTCACTGAAAAGTTACAGTTAGTTTATAAAAGATTAACCCTTCGTTTATGTTACTGGTCAAAATTAACTTGGTCATAAGTAAATTGAAGTATTTTGTCACTATGTATATAAAGAAAAAGAAAAAGTCAAAGTACTAGAATAGTAAACTTGTCTGCAATTTCCTAAAAGAAAAGTTCAAAGTGAAAAAAGAAAAGTAAGCAAAGGTTGTCTAGCAAGAGGAAGTAGTTATGATCATAGCGATGCTTCATGCCATAAGTAACTTTTTCTTTCAACGACAACGAATATCAAAGTTCATGCCACAATTGACATATTATGGAAAACACTTTTCTAGGTTTAATTTAGTTGCAGCTTCTTGTCTAAGTCAATGTTCCTCACTTGGTCGTTGCTTAACGGTTATTTTTAGGCTCATTTCCAAACGGCTAATTTGGTCTTTAGGTCTCAAATTAGTGGTGGTAATTAACATATACAAGTGGGGCAGCCGCACAGGGCCACCATTTGTGAAGGCGTGAGAGGGCCTCCAATTTAACATATGTTCATTAGTATTTATACATAGGGTTAATAGACAAATAAGTTACTAAAGTTTGGAAAAATGTTCGCCTAAGTTACTATAGTTTAAAACGTTACAAACAAGTTACTCAACTTTTTCTCACCGGTTACATAAGTTACTGTCTTAGTTTTAACTCTTTACTACCGATTAAATTCTTACGTGGCACTGATGTATTATGGGAGGGTTTATGGTTTAGGGTTTAGGGTTTAGGGTTTAGGGTTTAGGCAAATAAGTTACTAATGTTTGAGAAATGTTCACATAAGTTACTAAAATTTGAGGCAATGTTCATTAAGTTACTATTATTAAAACAGATAATAGGTTTGTATTTCCGTTCACTAATGTCAAATTCTGGAGTATATTCTCTTATAGACGAAGATCTTCATGCATCAATCTGGGGGATAGTGGGTTTTTTGTGATAAGAGACGGGTGCACTATCTTTTAGTTCCTTGTACAAACGGATAAAAACATGTTAATACAAATATCACGTAAAACCATTATTAATATTTTACGGTCTCTCATTGTTTTGATAGTGGCAATTATAAACTTATACGACGTAAATCGTTACGTAACCAAGTTATTAGTTGTAATTTTACATTTCGACGTATATCACCTCACGTATGAATAATGTGACTATAATATGTGTCAAGTGATCAAAAGAGGCCGAGTAAATAAATATTTTTAAAACATATTTTAAACACATTTTAATTAAATAATTATTTTTTTTTAACAAAGATTTCATTTCATTTCATACCTCACAAATGGAGGAAGTTACAACATAACAAGTTACATCGAAACATAACAAGTTAGCCAAAACAAGACATACACCATAATAGTTGTGACAGACTACAACAACACCATTCAAAGGTGGGGGGAATCACCCGAGTGAGCTTTTGACTGATACAACCATATGAAGGTGTAGCTTGACAAAAGTACACTAAGTACATAATACATACATAGAAGATAAAACTAGGCATCCTTAAAGGAGCCGGACAAAAGCCTAACAGATTTAAAGTCGAACCCCTACGCAGCAGCAAGCCATCGATGACGGACCACAACAGATCTGAGCAGAAGAGGCTGGATGCCAACGGATCTGAGCAGAAACAGCGGCGGCGGCCAGCTACAACAGCGGCATCGGAGATAGGAGATGACAGATCTGTGGGCAAAGCTTTTATTTTAGGAAGGGAAAGTACAAAAAAAGGGAGGTCCAGACGGCCGGCAAAAGCCGACCACCGGAGAAGGATATGGCTGGATTGGTTTTGTTTTCTAGAGAGAGGTTGGAGAGATGTGTGTGAGAGAGAAAGGTTCGAATTAATTAAATAATTACACATAATACATTTTAAGTAACTTGACTAGACATTTTAATTACTCATTTAATTAAACAAAAACTAAATTAATTAAACTCCGTCAAGCCCAAGTAATACAATGCATCACTTCAATTAGTACATCTATGGATTTTACCCTGTTTTATTTTGTATCATATTTATTACAAAACCGACTTTTACAAAAATTAAACATGTGAACTTGAGTAACTTAGATGACAGTTTTGAAACTTTAGTAACTTAGGCGAACTTTTTATCAAACTTTAGTAACTTATTTGAGGTGGAATATGTTTCAGGCTGGGATACCGGCTATCAACCGGTTGCCCACCTTGGGAGTAACCCTAGTGTAACATTTTTGAAACTTTAGTAACTCAGTTGATAAACCCGTGAACTTGAGTAACTTGTTTGTAACGTTTTAAACTATAGTAACTTAGGCGAACATTTTCCTAAACTTTAGTAACTTCTTTGTCTATTAACCCTTTATACATATGTAACTTGAATTTTTATAGCTCTTTTTAAATATTATGTCAAGGGGCATCCGATTTAGTATATGTCAATTAGTGTTTATACCCCATACATGTCTAACTATATTATGTTTTGAATTTTCCATAATAGTTTAGATTTCCGTGATTTACGGGGACTTCATTCGTAGTTTCACACCGGACCACTCAAATCAATGAATGACCCAGCCTCAAATATTCTCGTCGTGCTTCAAGATTGCTCACAATCAATCTATCTATTTTCAATTTTGTTGGAAATGTTTCATTTAAAAGATTTTATCTTTTCTTTAGGTAAGAACATAAGACATATATAAAATAAAATTATTCCCACTGGCTTTAAGTTCTTCATCTCCTTCAATTGCGCCACTATCTATAGTTCATCCTCAATCATGAACTTTTCTTTAATCAAATATTTACTAGAAAACTGAGCTCACGGATTTGTATATGTTGAGTCTATTTTATTTCCTACCAACACTTACCCGTTAACATTACAGTTTACAAGTCATGCAAATAAGTTTTTGTATTACTAACTTAGGAATATAAGTCTCATTTATAACAAATCGACCGTTCTGTTATTACAAACATAGTAAAATCTTTGGACCTTGACACCTCAAAGAAACCATACACAAGTAGAAAAGTTATACACACAATTAATATTCGATTAATATCAAGAACCACCCGCTAAAGGTTGAGCCGTCTCAAACGATTTTCTTCTCACGAGAAGACAGTTAATCTTCGACGGTTGAGCATGTGTATTATCTACGGTGCAAATCACAAAATCGGGCCTATGAAGTGCCAACGCCAATCGGTCTTTTGCAGGGTCTAATTCAGTGGCATCTAAAAGAACATGCCAAGAATTTCGATGAGCTTCTGATATCCAATGCATCGAGTAACTTGTCCCATTGACATATGCCGGATATGCAAAAAGACCCTTTGGACTATATTTGCTCTTTCGTCTAAAATATTGACTTAGTTGTGACCCTTTAATCCGTAGATCTAACCATGACTCGGGAGCGGCTATGACTTTGGAGTCCTTAGTGGCCACAAATTCGCGAATAGAGTCTTCTTTTTCACTTATTATCGTCATGTAATAATTCCCTCTGAAGAAAGGATATGATTCCCCTATCATAACCATAGCTTCTTTAAATGTTGGTGTAAATAAAACAAGATACTCGTCTTCTTGCAGGCCACAATTTTGCAAGGCCTTATTTCGGGCTTGGATCTCGGGTATTGAAATGAAATTACCTTGGAACGAGGATTTTTTGTTAAGGATTTCTAGCAATTTTGATGGCTCTAATTGGGTACCATCAAGATCGTTTACTGGACTAAATGATGAGGGTGACGATGAGTCTTTTATAGTGATAACCCTTGGGGAATATCTCCGTTTGTCGTCACTCATACTTGCTTCCAAATTGCTTGACTCGTCGTTGCTGCAAATATTGTATAAATCAATCTTGTCCCCCTCTTCAACTATAAGTCCATTACAATACTCAGGGTACTTCGCAAAAATATATTGTTTCACGTATTCCATTTCTTGTGGCGTGATCGGACCTGACCATCTTAGGTCAAGCCCATGGAGTGTTGATATGGCTTCAGCTACCAAGTGTGCTGGAAACACTGTATGTGCTTTCTGTTTTTCAAATCAAAGAATCAAGTTTCATATTAGAAAATTTGACATCTAAAAACTTGATTCTGATATAGTAAGTTTTAAGTTCAAAATTTTATAACATTTACACATGAATAACACCTTAAGAATTAGTTGTAGTTACCATTGAGCTACCCTGAACTCGAATGATCAACTTTGATGGTTGAAAGAACCATTAACCACTTTTAGTTAAACAACAGTACTAATGGCTAGTTCTTTTTGGTAGAACACCATTCTAGTAAAGAGTAATGGAAGAAGAAAAGAACTTGCCTTCATAACCATGCTCGTCGGTCTGCTGCCATTGTTTTGATTTGGTGAATTTGGCAACGAAGCTAACGACGATTTCCCAATTTCGGTTTCATCCATTTCCTGTTAAATTAAAACGCAAAATTCAACAGCAAAACTATTTAGACTACGCCCAACAATTTTTCACTTCAAATTATCTAAAGGGTCGTGGTTTCAATCTAACATATGTCAATTTTCGAGTGAATTTCTCAAAGTCATTAAACTGCATACATTTAAAAAAAANCTTCACGTATATTGAGTATATGCTTTCCTTGGTATACGTTTCGAGTACTCAATTTTTCACCAAAATATATATCACTCGCTTACAAAGGCTCGCTAAAAAAGATATACTAGTATAAAACAAGCAATGTTTACCTTAGATTGTTGTTGAAGCATCACTTGTTCTTCAATGTTTCTTCCCATGTTTGCTAGAGTGATTAAGGAAGGAAAAAAAAAGGATGCTAAGATTAAGTTGGCGTCAATAATATGAACACAACAAACATGTCACAGTTACTCGTATATTAATAAACCCAGGAGACAACAAATATAGAATACCGACAACGTCGTCAGCTGGGCCTCTCTTTTTAATTGTTAGAATGTGTAAACTTTTTAACGAGATATATTACAAAATATTTTATATGTAATTTTAATCTTTAAAAAACATCATCAATAGAGTGTTCATTTCTCAAATAAAAAAAAAATATTTTTTGTGTTTTTTTTTGGATCCCTGAGTAAAAAGGACACACGGGCCCACCTTTTATCATGTGACTAAGGGCACATGTTAGAAAAACCTTTTGAAATATACATTTTTTTCTGCCATTATTTTAGTCCAAAATAGTTATTTACTTTTTTTTGAACAGAGAAAATATAATAATGACAACAAATAGTATTTTAAAAGGTAATTATTGTGATGTAAACTTCCTGCCTAATCCTCTCGGTCCTAGTTGTTGACAAAGGAAACAACAATACATTAAGAAAAAACGTAAAATAAAAATATATCAAATTAAAATTTCTTATATGACGTAGTTGATTAACACTCAATTTTCTTAACTAAATTTGATTAATGCGTTAATTCTCTTTAGCATGGAGAGCTTAATGAAGTCAAGTACAGTCTACAAATTATTTTATCTTGTGATCAGAACAAACTTTGAAATATACTTACCTTTATCAAGCTATGTACGTGCTAAAGAGCCACTACTAGTATACATAATTACATATACAAAAATTTCTCACCAAATGCACCACATGAAATATTAAACAAATAAAACTTTCTAAAATTTGTGAAAAGGTGGTGACATATTAAACATTCGTAGGATTTCACCAATTCCAACTTGAGTTTTAAAAGAATCTTTTGGCCAAGAAAACGACTTCTCTTGGGGCCGTGCTGAAATATAAAATGGTAGACATGGTCACACCTCACATTTTATTATGTTAATTAATTACATCATTAGAGATGCAACACTAAATAATTATAAATTTTCCTTTGTCAATAAGTGCAAATTTCCCTCAATGTCCTTTTATAAAAAATTTAAAAAATGGACCCCAATTGATAATTTTAGACTTTTAAATAGATTATTCTGTGGAAAGTTACAAGAATAAAAGAATATACGTGATCCCTACGCACTAATCTCACAACTAATATTATTTTTAGTATGACTTTTATGCATATAGGGAAAAAGCTATATTTTCTGATTTTTGACTGTTTCAGCTTAATATATAATTATATATTCTCTGATAATACATCTTACACACGACATCTCAATATATTTTGTGACACATTACAATGGTGCCATTCTGCTTATTTATGTTGGGTGCTAGGGTCACAAAGATAATTTATTTAGGCAGCTAAATGAGATGGTGACACCATTGAAAGTTTAGAATCAATTAAATGGAGTCAAAAGGTGAGGTCATTGGTGGTTAACCAAAGGTGCATACTGTTAACCAGTATTATTTGTGATAAGATCAATTAGTGTCTAGGAGATAAGGATGATTGGTAGGTGATTACCTTGATTTGTGGGTAATTAGTATTTACCTTATTTGCACCTTGTATTCTCTCGTATATATACTGGTTACCATTGTATGTATCATCATCAATCAATAAACAATATTATTCTTCCATTATCTTTATCTTACATGGTATCAGGCTATTAAGATCCACAAAACCTAAACTTTTCCGCTGCCACCTCCGGCCGCCGGCTACACGCCGGAGGTTCGGATGGCTCACTTTAATCCGTAACCAAAATAAACCACAACTTCTTCTAAATCTGTGATCTTTATGTTTTTCTAGGGAAAAACACGCCCCGTTTGTTTGGAAGGTTCTTTGGGGGTTGAAGTTTTAGAACTAACTTTCGTTTTATCATATTTTATTTTAATGTTAATGCATAAGTTTATTGTTTGTCAATTAGTTGACTGTTCGTACGGCTTTGTTACCAGTCGACTAAAGTCGACCGTTGGTACCAGTCCCTAAAGTCGACCGTTGGTACGGTTGTGTTACCAGTCGACTTAGCCGACCATTGGTACCAGTCGACTGAAGCGACCGTTGGTACGGTTTTGTTACGAGTCGACTAAAGTTATGTTTTTATTATGTTCATATCATTTTTTTTCTAGTTTACTACTCCAGTCCGAGCTTTCGCGATTTCGCCGCTCGGACTGCGGGGGAGTGTTAACCAGTATTATTTGTGATAAGATCAATTAGTGTCTAGGAGATAAGGATGATTGGTAGGTGATTACCTTGATTTGTGGGTAATTAGTATTTACCTTATTTGCACCTTGTATTCTCTCGTATATATACTGGTTACCATTGTATGTATCATCATCAATCAATAAACAATATTATTCTTCCATTATCTTTATCTTACACATACTTGTTATTTATTTGGAGTTATGCTATAATGGCATCTAAATTCTTAACCCCGCATCTATCCTTTTGTCATATCTAAAACACCATAGTAGTTTTATAAATAAAATTACACGAAAACTATAAATACATTTTCTTAAGTCGCAAAAATTCATGGTTGTCTCGGGACCCTCTCTGGTTCCGTAAATGCATAAAAGTTATTGTTCGGCGGCTTCACCTTAACAGCTTAACCCCAACAGTATATGTCACTCCTCCCCTAGTCATATAACTCTTACAATTTGTGTACTTTACAAAGGTCCATAAAGTAATAAAACTTCGATCAAAATATAACTCTAAACGATTCGTTATTAAATTTCAAGTTCGTACGTGATTACTTGGATCAACTAGCTACCAATAGGAAAACTTCTCCATAAACTTAATGAAAATGCTCATCCTTAGTTTAAGTTGTACAACGCCGGGTTAAAGTTATTATCGACATCCAAATGTTGTCGCGTGTACTCCTATTGGTGCAAAACTGCAAAAGCTTGAAAATATCGTCCAATGATTTTACACATTTGAAGCAACAAGAAATTACAAACTTGAAAACGATGTTAATGTCATTAACAAGTACATCTAAACAAAGACGAGTCAAATGACCGAACAATATATAATCACAATGAAAATGAGCACACTTGATGGGCAATACATTAAGCATTTGGACACATGCAAAATGCTAGTTTTGACTCCTAATCAAGCAAATTGTGGTAGAACTTTGTATTATTTCATAACCAAGATGAAGTAATTACATCTGCAACAAGACAAGTCTAGCTTGTTACATCCCTCTCTGGTGAAAAACATAAATGGGACCCCTAAATGAAAAGGAGAAAAGAGAAAATTACAAAAACATATGCAGCAGTAATAACTCGACATTGTGAAATTAAAGCATAATCTCTTGGATTGTTAGTAAGAGGCTTATCGAACAAGAGAAGTTGGTACTTATTGGATTTATCTATGGCATACATTCTTGACCGTTTTATACTTATAGTAAGATAACACGTTATGATCATGGTATACCAAAGCTAATTTAATGCTACGACTAGCTAGTATAAAAAAAGTAATCTAAACTGAAGGCTAACAAAATGGCGGTGAATAATTAAGATCCCGCAAAATCGCAAGAGCATGAGAAGATAACAATTAGTTTGAGTTGAATGGGTCACAAGTAAAACAATATGGGTCAATCATTAGTTCGAGCCCAACATGTATTTTTGACAATTTTAGTGACGTTGTTTGTAACTTCATTTCTTTCTTCATTCCTGGAAAGATTTTGCCATTTAATGTTGGTAATGTCCTAAAAGAAATAAGCAGTGATGATGGTCCTGATATTGATTGGTACAAGGTGGTTTGGTTTTCCCAATGTATTCCAAGACATTCTTTTAAAACTTGGATTGCTATACAAGGAAGATTGAATACTCAGGACAGATTACTAAGATGGGAGGTTGGTTGTAATATGATATGTCCATTATGTAAAAGAGTTCCTGATATTCCCATTTCTCATCTACTCTTCTCATGTGAGTACTCAAGTCAATTATGGGACAAAATTGGAAGTATGGTAAACATGATGCATGTGCCAAATGAGTTGGAAAGAATTGTTGCTATCCCTTGTAACAACTCTATTGGAAGTGTGTTGAGAAGGATATGTGTATGTGATGTTGTATATTTCATTTGGTAGGAAAGAAATGCTAGGATTTTCAGGAATGAAGAAAGAAATGCAGGCAATCTGTGTGAGTTTATTATTGACATCATCAAACTCAGGATGGTAAAACTCAAAGGTTAAGAGCTCTAAAGCTATTGCTATGGTTAGAGGAAAGATGGGGTTTGAAATTTTTTATTAACGAAAATGTTTTGAAAATTAATTTTACTACATTCACTTAATCAATAAAATAAATTTATAAAGAAGACTTACCAATAAGACGAGCTCTCTAAAACGTCTATCCATTTCCTTTAGGCGTGAGATCAACAATGCACTCGTCTTCCCTGACTTGGTATGGACTGTAATGTCAAACTGTACATTTGATCGCTCGTGCTTGGAATTCAGTACAGGCACTCTTATATCCCTACGATATTCAATGGATATATATTGTCCTGTACATTTAAATTTCAAATGGGTTATATCTAAAAAAAATAGAGGAGGTGATATTTGACGGTTAAGGAATTGCACATGTTGAACGAGGTCACAACATTGAAGGAACTAACCTGATCCCCTTATATATCTTTCAATTAAAACTAAAATATGATTTTGATTAACATGTTGAACCGAAAGGTCCACATCACCATATATATTGTGTAGAGCCCAGAAGCGTACGACCCATAAGGCTAAAAAATGCAGCCTGTTACATTAAACTCCGAGAGTCAACAGGCTTTTAATCATAATAGAAAATAATTTAGCATACCATCTCATGATGCCATGTAAAACCTCATCAAGAGATTGGATGGTAAGGGTTCAAACCTTGTCACAATAGACATGCTTCGTGTAAAATTTTTGGGCATTATACTGAACAATTCCCTAAGAAATAATATCATGTGTTCTAAAATCTGTATGTTAAGGCTCTAAGACAACCTATTCAGGATATTTACTTGCCAATATCTAAACCTCGGGTCATCTACGAATCTAAACCATGGGGTTGATTAAAATCTTGTTTGGTAGAAAATAAAACTTTCACTTTTTGATGATTGTCTAATTATATATATATATATTAATTACCATTTGATACGACGTCGGGTAGTAACCTGGACTCCCGGTTTTTTTTTCAGCCCGTTAACACGCCTCAGGCCCATGTCCATTTATACATTGTCAGGCCCATTTACGTTAAACGATTTTTTTATATGGGATAAACTCCACCGCCTTCCATAACGTTCCAGCGTCTTCCAAATCACACAACACCATCACTTTGAACGAGTCCCATCTTTGCTTTATCGTAGCTTTGTCACGACGAGTATATTGGCAGGGTAGCTACATGGGGTTTGTGGTTGCAGCCAGGGTAGCCGTTTGGCACCCTAAATCTGGAAACCCACTTCCAATAATAGGTAAATTAACAATTTTGATTTATGGGTTTATGATATTTAGCAGGTTGATTTGTGATGAAATTTATAGTGTTTATTTCTTATGTTTCTGTTTTGTTATAATTTTGTTGTTAAAAATTGTTGTAGAAAAATGGATATTAGGTTAGATATAAGCATAAATGTTGATTTGGACCTCCTATAGGTTTATGTTTCTTAACCGAAAGTAAAAAAGTTTCTTTGTGGAAAACCTAATTTCGGGGTATTGATTTGTTTTCAGGTTTCGATTTTGTCTGGGGCCAATTTTATGGCCATTTTTTTAGTGTGCACCAGAATCGAAAATCATTGTAGTGGCGTTTATGTTAATGCAGCCATGGCGGTTGTTCTTGCTATTCGATCATGTGCAGAAAAAAGAAGTTATATATTATTGATATAAACTTTAACAACCCATTTGATGCGACGTCGTATCATGTACGGGTTTCATTCTCTGTTGTCGGCTTTTTAGGTAGCCCGCCCTATATTGGTTATGATATGAAAAATTATTCACTGTTGTTATAATAAATGTAGTTTTTTTTTTTATTGGGAAGATGTATTATTGGTGGATAAGCCTACACAATCTATTATAGATTTATTGAGCATGCTTGCGATTCTTCATTTTTTTCCCCTCTTACGTGGTGTTAATTTCGTTGATTTTTTGTTTTTTTGTTTTTTCAGTGTAAATTACAGTATCCGATTAAATGGTGAGCGGCTCTTTTATATTGTTGGCAACACACAAAAAGTAGTTGCTTCTAAGGCAATCGTGGTAGGATACCACGATTGGCACAAGGACTTAAAGAGCTAGAGCTGCAGCATTGAACATCGTCCCTACAAGCACCTGTACAGCCAATGTTGTGTCATTGGTCATTTGGTCCTACTCCAGCTTTGCTAACAATGTTCAGCCAATCAGAAATCAATGTGACTTGGGACTTCATCAGGTACTTTAAGTTAGCAATACCAAACATCCTTTATCTCATAACCAACAAGCTGTCATCGTAGATTTATCTACAATAGATGTGTTTAGTAATTAGTTTATCGTCTCCCAAAGTTTGTACCAAAACATAAATTCTGTAATTTGCCACTTAGTATCAAATACATACGTATTACTTCATTTAGAGACGAATTCACAGCATTTGTCATATCATTATTGTGTGAAAAGGCCTAAGGGATTTGGATCAGTTGGAGAACAATGGTTACCATAAAAATGTGTAAGATTAAGTTTATGTTGATTTTGGTTTTTCTATGCTTTATTGTAAATTGTAGGTGTATTGATTAATGATATTCATTTTAGGTCTTTCACCAATCTTATGTTGAAAAGTTCATGCCTTTTATAGGGACAAATAAGCCAAAGGGTGCTTTGGCAGTAGAGAGCGAAGGGAAGCGGCGGCAGTGTACAGAGCAAAGCAGGAAGGGCAAAAGACAGGAAGGCGAAATTTAGTTGTAGTACGGGGAGAAGAAGGAAGGAAGGGAGTGATGAAGAGGTTATGGCTTCGGACCTTCCGGATCCACGTTGATTAATACTAAACGTGTTTTGCTAATTTAGGTATAATTTTCTTGACTTTTATTGCACTTTCATTTAAGGTCTTAGCCTTTTTGTAATTGTTTTTTTTTCTGAACATAGACCAAAATTTTCCAGTTATGTTTGTGGAAATTGGAAAATATGTTAATGTAGTGTATAAATTGGTTTAAAAGCAAAGATTAATTTTTAACCCGTACTTTGTAATGGACAGTTTTTAAGAAGCCAATTTTGAAAAAGAATTTTGCGCTTATAAGTTGTTTAAATTGGAAATATATTTCGGTAAAGATGTTAGGATTATAGGTTGTTTAGTAGCTTATGACCTTATGTGCCCTGTGTTGTAAAAGGAGCTCATTTCAGTTTTATTTATTTTTTGCTTCTTTCTCAGCTGCAAGAAAGTTGGCTGTTCTTGCTATTGGACGGGTATCTTTAGGTGGCGGTTGGAGTCTGCAACGGTATCTACTAACCTTATTGTTTATTGTAAAACATCGAAACCTTCAAATATTTGTTGTTATTTGTTTGCTTATTGTAAATATTGGCTGGATTGTTTTAGCAAGTAAACAAGGGATACTCATGGCTCACAAAATGTAACTGCTACTTCGTTGCAATCTAAGCAACAACAAATTGTTGGTGCCATTCCGCCTGCCCTCAATAGTTGCCCAAACTAATCATCAGGCATGTTTTAATTCTTGACCACAACTAAATGGGCATGAAACTAAAATGATTTCAGTTTATGTGATAAGTCAAATTCTTATTAAAACTTCATTCTCTCTAAATTGTCCTGTTGCATTTGCAGGTCCTACAATTTCGCTTGGAGAAGAGCATTATTGGGACATTATGACACCCAATATGAAATTGATTCATTGATGCCAAGATTTATAGGAATAACTTAGTGTCTGCTATTAAAACTTTGGCTTTGTACTTCAAAAAAATTACCGTGCAATGATCAACGGCGGGANTGTGTTTTGTTTTGGGACAATAATTTTGTACCTAAGGGCATCTTTAATGCATTATGCATTTATGAGTTTAATACACCGTCACATCAGTTACACATCATCATTTAACCTTTTTCACATAAAACACCTATAATCCATCAAACCTTACATGGTTTAATGAGTTTTCACATCACTATTTCTTATAATCATTCAAAATGAACTATGTCATTTTACATATACAATAAATTTGAAACTACATTATCCAATATATATAAACCCCAGGAATGTGGGCTGCCAATTTGTGGTTGAAAATGCGGGAGGCACTATTTTGAGCACTGTTCATTGATTAAAAAATTAATAAAAAAATATGTGGTGAATAATGCAGGAATGCACTGTTGTAACTACTGTTCATCCCCCCCCCCTTCTCCATTTTTCTTCCTGAATCTTCTTGAAGATTTTACTTCCACCCTTTATAAATCTAACCCCCCCCCCTATTACACAAACAAATCAACACAATACAATTAAAAAACTATGTCCATAAGTTACAAACAAATATACACAGAAATAATCTTGAAATAAATGATAATTTATAAACAACTTCCGATGACAGCAACAGTTCACGGTGGCATCACCGGAGGCAGCTCAGCCAGCGGCATCCGATTTTGGCAGTGGTGCAAGTGGCGGCCAACTTTGGCAGTGGTGCAAGCGGCGACACTACAAATAAAATACCAACAACATTAGATCAATAAAAAAATAAAAAATAAAAAAATGCATGTATCTAAAAAAAAATATGGATTTAAAAAAAACAATAAATATATAAAAAAAAGTGTGCATGACCGACTAGATATAAAATCTTGGCTAATCTTTTCACGAAATCGCTCTGGGGCTCATTCGAAATAGCAAACGGACTCGAAAATTTACGAAACTTGCGCCATTGTTCCCGAAATCATTTTTCCAGCAAAAACGAGTATAAATATGCATAACTTTAAAAAATTCAATATATTTAGCAAATGCGATACGTTTCAAGTTTTCTAGGTTGTGCTGGTTTCTTCTAAACTTTATTATTGTTTACTAATTTTTTTTCGAATACATGGTACTAATAACTTTTGTTAAAAATAGTTATTATCTTAATATCAGTATTGTTGCACTTTTTTTAGATTAATGTGTTTACAATTATGTTTCGACATCGTATACACACGCTCCACGCCATTCCCACGCGTTTCTCCACGGCATTCTCATAGCAACGCGCGGGCTCACCCGCTCGTACGCATACAAACATCACATACCATATTCCCGGATTTTTATGCAATCCCAGATTGTCATTCTATAGCTTAATGGACATTTTAAATGTGTCTTGGGCCTGGGCCTTGTAAAATTCAGTTGGCCCTTTCACTTCAAGGTTAGGGTATGGTCTAAAAAAGTAGAAAAAATGTCTACAACCTTAATTAGAAGACTGTAGAAAAACATAATGCTTTTTAAACTGTATGAATATATGTGTACGATTAGAAGATTTTAAATATCAAAGAATGATCTATAATATTCAGTGATCAAGTAGTGGCTTATAAATAGATGATCAAATAGGTTCATAAAATGCAGCCTGTCACATTAAACTTCGAGAGTCAGGCTTTTAATCTTAAATCATCAACATCTATAATGCAATCTTTTTTACAAAATCTTCACAAACATATATATCTTTATTATAAAATCTTCACTAACAACTAAAAAAAATCCAATCTTTCTTTTAACCATCTTCACAAACAACAAAGAGTCAAACATTAAAATCTTCAATATACTAGTAAAAACATCAACTTTCAAATGCAATTACACTAATTCTTACCTAGACATAAAACATGAGATAACTGATGAAGTAATGATTTGGAAATCAAGCAACCCATTGAGAATGAATGAATTGGGAATTACAGTAGGATTTTTTTTTATTTTTAGGTTTGTTTTATTAAATAAAAACCACCCTCCTTCAACCCGATGTATGTATCATGTTGTATTGGTCAACCAAACAGGTCAAAAACTTAAACCCAAAAGGCACAATATCTTAAAAAAAAAAAAAAAAAAAAAAAAAAAAAAAAAAAAAAAAAAAAAAAAAGAGGTTTGGCACATTATAAAGTAAAATGCCCATTATTATTTTATTATTATTTTTTTTTTTTTCTTTTTTACTCTCTCCGTTCCATAATACTGTCCTTACTATTTTGTGTTGGTTCTAAAAAAGTATCTAGCTTTTATATATGAAAACTGTTTTTCTTATTTTGACATTTTATTCAAAACTTGCATTAAATGCTTATTTTCAATTTCTTTAATAAGTATAAAGATAAAAATGACTTTTTATCAATTTAATTTTGCATTATTTATACATATCAAAATTAAAACTTGCATTATTTTTTTATCAGTCAAAAACCCAGAAGTTATTTGCCAACATAAATGTCATAATTGTTGATCATTTGTAAATACATTCCTAGACTAAACTGCTTCTTTCCAACAAATTGTGATCTATATAGCCCAATGGCTTCTTTTCAATTCTTGCACATTTCTTAACTCAAACAGCCCTAACTCTTTTTCTTTCTATTTAGAAACCCATTTACTCCTCAAAAGCCCACTTACCCAAAAAGCTATTATTTTTTTCAATCCTAAACAGCCCATTACACCGAATTTCTTGTTCTGCCCCGTTATCTACAACATATTTTTCTCCCGTGTCTTTTTTTAATAAATATAACATATAATAATTGCATGCATGGTTATGTTTGAAACCATAATCTAAAAGTTAGTTAAAGCAAACAAAACTTTAAAATCAAGAAAGTGGATAGATTGAAGAACTTGTGAATTAAAATCAAGAAAACATTACTTCTACAGAAGAGATCAACATGAAATTAAGCAAATAAAACTTTAAAATCAAGAAAGTGAATAAACTGAAGAACTTATGAAAAATAAAATTAAGAAAACGTTACTAGTATAAAAGAGATCAAAATAAAATTAAAAATCAATAAAGTGATGAATTTAGTACCTGTACCTGTGGTGAATCACAACCGGACGACGAAGATGAAGATTGATATGTTGGCGGTGTCATTACGCGTAGATCAAGCTGAGACCGACGCCGATTTCTTTTATTTTTTGAGATGTTCATTTGTGTAGTAGTGTTAGTAACTTTAGCTTGATGATGATGATTTATGGGTTTGAATGTCTTAAATTGAGTTGATGAGGAAATTAGGGTTTTACCTGCATGAAATTATTGTATTAATTAATAAGAATAAGTTATATATGTGTTGTGTGTCTGAATTTATTAAATAGCTTGTGGCATTATATATTTAATTAAGCACCGATTATTACTTTTTGTGAATTCGTGTTTTTATTTGATTCAGAAAAGTGAACGATTTTTTTCCACATATATATGGAGCTAGCTTGATCAGTGTTATGGAACCAAGGTGAGTTTCGGGAGATCTCGAGGGTATCTATTGCTCGCCGCAAGATCGAACAACCATTTGACATGCTAATTAAAAAGTTATACTCATTTTAATTAAAAGTTGTCATTCATTCGTAAAGTTATTGCTAGAAAAAACGTATAAGTGAAAAACATTTTTTCACCATGAAATTTAGTCACGGGGTGCCCGCCGCCGCATTACGCGGGTACCCTGCTAGTATACGTTTAAGAACGGACGATCAATATTCACATATATATGTACACAACCCCGGCGGGTAACAAAATTTTCAAATCAAATTTGTTAAAGTACACATTATTGTTTCATTAAAAACTAAATACGTTAACTTGATAATTAATAATTCTTTTAATAGATTTTCTAGTTCTTGTTTGCTTTAGCAGTTTCAAAAGGTCGTACGAAAAGAGCGAGCAAATCTTAGTCAATTACCAACGATCGATTATTAAACTCTTCTTTGTAGTTTACAAGATTTGTTATAGGACTATTACTAAAGTTAAAGATTTATGAAAATCTAGGTCGTCCTTGATACTACAAATATATTTTGCATGTTAATGCTTCAAACCACAAATAGAAACAAATATATATATACTAGACGAGTACCCGTGCATAGCAACGGGATTTTATAGCGACACATAGTTTATTGATAAAAAAAGTTTATAGGTTATAAACGAAAAACAATAAAAGTTTGAAGATTTGGAAATTTAACATAATGTTTTGAAACCTGGTTCAACCCGGGTGGTTCAACCGGTTGAACCGTTCCAGGCAAAAAATAGATCGATTTAAACCGGGTCAACTTGCTAGGTTGGGTCGAAAATGGTTCAAATTAAACTAGTTCAACCCGTCCGGGTTTGAAGTGTCCCGGGTCAACCCGGTTTTTGTTTTAATTGATTGTATTTAATTTGATAGATATGTTTTTAATTGGCTGTACAATGTGAATAAATTATTGTACTTTTAAGTAATGGATAATGTTTTGAAACCCGGTTCGACCCGGGTGATTCAACCGGTTGAACCGTTCCGGTCGAAAAATAGGTCGATTTAAATCGGGTCAAATTTCTAGGTTTGGTCGAAAATGGGTCAAATTAAACCGGCTCAACCCGTCAGGTTTGAAGCGTCCCGGGTCAACCCGATTTGTGTTTTAATTGGTTGTATTTAATTTGGTTGTACAATGTGAATAAATCATTGTACTTTTAAGTAATGGGGTGTTTTAATAATAATATTAATTACATTCATAATTTCCTTTAATAAGATTTCAACATTTCAACATTTCAACATTATTGACTTTTCACTTTTCACTTTTGACTCCTTTTCTTTTATATGTAGTATAGATATATCCTTGTATTAGCCTATAAATAGTCCTAAACCATGAGCAGTTTGCATACCTTTCACATATAATTATGTAAGCAAACGTTCATTAATTTGAAGAGTCAAAATCAGTGATAATCAAACACTCAACATATTTTGCATGTCAATGCTCCAAACCATAAATGATAACTAAGAAGTTAATAATTAAAGCCTAGTTTCTAGTTAAAAACAGCGGTAAATCTTAGTCTCCAAGGTCACCATTAAGCAAAGATTTTGAACATCGATTAGATGGTTAAACTCGTATTGACTGTGAGACATGGAGTAAATTAGTATAGCTAAAATACTTATATTTGAAGTACAACCTAGCTGGCGATTATTCGTTCCTTCGAACAAACACAATTCACAAACAATGCTTAACATTAAATTAAATCCATATAAAACTTGAATCTGCATCTAAGAATCTCCTGTGTTTCTAAAACGTAATACAAATAAATCACATATAATGAAGTGTGCAGTATATATATCTTGCATGTTATATATCAAGTAAAGCTTATGTGCATGTGAGTTTGCATGTTATATATTAAGTAAAGCTTCTATACTGCCTTTTTAGTATGTGCATGTGAGTTTGATGTTTGTCTAAACACAGAGAACCCTTCCTCGTCAGTTTCTATACCACCTTTGTAGTACTCATGTACGTGATTAGAAGCTATCTAATGTGCAAGTTTTAAAACTCAAAAACAGACTACAACAACAAATCTACAATAGCGCAGCTAACCTAAGGTTTAATAATCTTGCATGTGTTGATTTCAATTTCTCATAATACCCGAAACTTCAAGTTCGTCAATGTTCATAGTGATTTTAACGGACGATTTAGGGTTATTGCATATTAGTAACCAATAACTAATAACAATAAAGATATACGAAAACTTTAGAAAAAAAAATATTACCTCGACAATCAATCGTAGTCTCCTAATAGAATTATGGACCATTGAGTTGATTATATATATACCAAGAATACATGTGAAAAAGGAAACAAATCTTTTATATACATATTTCTTTATTTAGTCATAATTTGTAAAAATTCGGTCCTTCATAGTGATGCGTGTTGGTTGCAACCTACGCAAACGGTTTTACCTCTCAAGGGATCTTGAGTAGCTTACAACCCCCACCAGGCAGTGTACCTAACCGATGTATTATAGTGTAGTGGCAAGTACCGGGGATTGATCATTTTACTTAGGGAATAGTGTTCGTTAGGATTGAAAATGATCTAAATTAGGTCTAAGGGTGAGGGATGATTCTTTTTGTATTTTTATATTTTATGAAAGCAGTAAATATCTCGGTTTTGGAAGAGTGGGCGGAATTAGTTGCTAGTCAACTAACCCAAATAACTACAAATGCAAATAAAATAAAATAAGAAGAAAATAAATGTGAGAAAACTATATGGAGAGAAACGTGTTTACTTAGACTTCATTACTCCCTAGTTATATGTAGGTCCAAAGATTTGGATCTTAGCAGCCTTTGTAAGACAATAGACACCTTGGATAAATCCAAACTATCTATATGAGAAACTCTAAACAATGTATACTTGATGTTAATGCGGAATGTTAACACAAGCAGTAAGAACAACACAGAGAATTACTAACTTTGTTTTCTATT
>LBNU01033769.1:214722-226555 GCA_014162995.1 Artemisia annua
TACATATTATCAACCGAGAGATGTGAGTATCCAAACACTACATGAGAGGTGCTAGTATATTTTCTCCGTGCTTATTTTGAGTAAAGTGGAACGACTAACTCTTGTAATTACTTTTATATTAATGTTAAATGACCCCTAACTTGTATTTTGATTAGAATAAAAGCTCATTTGCTTGAGGACAAGCAAATCCCGAGTGTAAGGGTATTTGATGAGACGAAAAGTGTTACGCTTTTAAGGGGTCATTTAAGCCCTAAGTCGTGATAATATGATCAAATATTACCTCAAATCGTTCCTTTTGTCATTTTAGGTACTTTGGAGAGGAAATCTGCAAAACATAACATTTTGGACGTTTTTGGAGCATAAAAGTGAAGAAAACGACAAAGACAAGAAATCAAGCTGAAACAGTACCTGACGGCGTCACACTTTACAAGGTGACGGCGTTACTCTTTGATGAAGAGGTGGATATCTACTTTGCACTTGACGGGCCAGTATGATTTTTTGGAATTTACACGTCACGGCGTCACGTGTTATTTCATCAAGGTGATCACGCTTTAAGTTAAAGAGAGATGGCCCAGAACACTTTAGAAGCTGACGGCATCAAGTGTGGATCTAGGCCATCAAGGAACCCTAATCGCGGCGAGATGATGGCGTCACATGCTAAAGGGTGACGTCGTCAAGTTGTAAAATATATATATACTTTTCTATTTTTCATCCATTAGTGTGCAATTTTGGAGAGTAACTTTGGAGAAAACTCTTGGTGTAAACCCTAGCATGAATTTCTGCACTTTTTGAGGGTTTCATACCCTTGTTTCTTCCATGTTTCATTTAAGATAAGTAATCAATTAATCATTCAATTAAAAATAAAAAATAAAAATCAACAACTAGGTTTCATTGAAGAAAAGCGCTTCTTGGGAGGCAACCCAAGCTTTATTTGCTTTGTGTGTTTGTTTAATTAATTTTATTTGCTTCCGTATGCATGTTTTATTTTTATTGTTTATGGTTCGTGTTTCAAAATAATTTGTGAAAATGCTTTATTTTGTTTTTAACTTCGTCTTAACTACATATAAAGGTATTTTGCAAAAGATAAGTGTAAGAGAAATCCAAATTTGTTTTCAAAGAACGAATTGAACATGAACGATAACAATATTAAATGAGCATACATATTAGTATTCGTTTGAGTCAAATGCTTGTATCGAGTCATAATGAAATTTTGTAGGAATTCCAGGAATTAAGGCATAGGTTTTTCCAGAAATTTTTTGGAAACTAAACATAAAAATTCTGTCAGATCAGTTCTGACGTCGTCAGGGTTCACAACCTGACGGCATCTGGCTTCTATTTTCTGAAAATTTTGCAAGTTTTGTTTTTCTGCCGGAATTGTAAAGTTTTGTTAAATCTTTAACTTATACCTCCAGGAATCTGCAAACATTCATTGCACAAGCATTATTGATTGAATCGTTTTTCAAGCGGTGAAGCTTAAACCATGAGGATCGTAGTCCCAACGAGGGTTGAAATTGATCTTGTCACTCGAGTCGTGAGTTATGTGAAGTGAATGGGTTTAAAAGATGTGATTTGGATTTAGTTATACTACGAAACTTGTTTAAAACTTAAATGAAATAAAGAACGAGAATAAAAGAAATAAGTTGAACGATCAAAGGAAACATCAAGTTAAGCGATACGTAAAAGAGATGAAATAAGAAAGAAATAAAGAAAATGATTTTGAGCTTTTAGATTTAAATAAAAGAAAAGTAAAGTAAACGTTTAAATTAAAATGAACCTAGTGAAAAGAAAAATAAGCTAAGTTAAAAAGATTTAACGAAAATTCGACAGAGTAACGGTAAGAAATGAATTGAAGAAAACTCCACTCGATAAACGATGGAGAGTAAATAAGCCTAGCTCGGCTTTACAAGTAAACAAGACACGACACAAAAGAGATTAAGACTCGAAAACTAAAGTGGACAAAACTCAAACTCGCTAAGATAAAAGAATGAAACTCGCTAACAAATACAAATCATGAAACTCGCTAGACTAAAAAAATGATACTCGCTAGACACATGGAAACCATACTCGCTACAAATGAATTCATACTCGCTAGGAAACTATCCCATACTCGCTAACCTATGACCATACTCGCTAACCTATGTGAACCAAACTCGCTAGAAAGAAAAAAAAAAGCACCAAACTCGCTAGAAACAATGTGATAATCGCTAGGGACCAAACTCGCTAAGTTTACTCTATCCTTACTCGCTAGCCAAGTTTTGAAACTCGCTAGCCCAAACAGCATACTCGCTGGAATTGGACACCATACTCGCTAGACCCTAAAATCATACTCGCTAGACCCTAAAATCATACTCGCTATTTATTGTTTTTAAGAACTGGAAATATTTTTACGTGAAACTTTTTATGAAAACTTATTAGAAACTTATTTAGACTCAATATTAAGCAAAACAAACATTCAAAATAAGCTATAGAAGCTCAACGAATTCAAAATAAGCTAAACATATTTCTAGGGCTTGTAACTAAAAAGCTTGTTTAAACACAAAAGAAAGATTGAAAAGCCAAAACAACGATTTGTAAACTCTAAAATAAGCTAAAGTAAAACGTAAAATAGCAAAACCCAAATAAGCTCAAGTCATACTCATTAGGCACGAAAATTTCTTTTCATGCAAAGGTGGTGCAAGACTTATATGAGCTTATTGTGATCAAGATAGAAGTAAAGAAGCTTGAATAAGATGAAAAGCAATAAAAGAAAGATTGAAATAAGCTAGGAAATAAGCAAAATAAGAAGATTAAGACATAAAGTTGAAAGCTTGCATTAAGTAAACATTACACTACAACTTGAAAATAAGCTAGAAACTAATTAAGGCTACACTAACTACTCTAAAATGAAGCCTAAGGGGGGTATTTAAGGTTTCCATGGTGGATTCCTTTTACATCTAGCCCCCTTAACTCTATTTGTTCATGAAAGTAACACATAAACTTTCATTACACTACTAAACGACTTTTAAAAAGTAAACTTAAGTCCTTGTAATCTTGAGGAATATGTTAACGAGTCTTCAAAAAGTCTTCAATGATATAAAAGTGACCACTTGCTCGAGTTTGGGAAGCTTATACATGATAATCATCTTTAATCTTCGATTAAGTATCTCTTTCATATTCACGAGCCTCTAAGTAATGAAAACATCGTCACGGGCTTTACTTGAGTAAATTTCATCTTTGACTCGGCTTCTTGACTCTTTTCCAAATCTCGTGCTCGTATTGGGCTTTTAGGTTGCTTTTCATGATGTTTTTGCAATATCCTTACCTGCACAGTCATAAACACAAAAACACTATATCTTTGGCTTTGAACGTTAGTTTTTGGTCTATAATAGTCTAATAATGGTGAATAAAAGATATGTGAATAAGCACATATCAATTATATCTTTATTTGTTTTCTAGGACTTTATTCTATGTAGATTTTACCGCCGATATTACGTTAGGTTTTCTTGTTTGTTTTCTCAGGTTTAACAGGTTATATTGGACAAGAAGATGTACATGGATAGTCAAGTTTTTGGGCATCAAATCTCAAGTTTTTGGCGTTGCTTTAATCTTGAAGATTCTACATTTTCTTGGAGGAGGATCTAACCATGTTACCACATTATCCACACCGAGCGAATCAGGGGAGCATTTGTTTCATTCTTTCATTTTCTTTACTTTTACATCTTTTAATTGAATATTGGGGACAATGTTCGGCTTAAGTGTAAAAGGGGGGGGGGGGTAAATGAAGATGCCTTAGAGAATGCAATTGCACTTTATTTTTGTTAGTTTAAGAGTAGATGTGTAATAAAACTGAGAGAAACACTTGTTAGGGTAATTTTAGCACCAAATTTAAAATTTTTTGCAACATGGGGAGAACCGAGGCCCCTATGATGTATTATTTTGGATGGTATGGCAAGAGTGTATGCAAAAAAAAAAAAAAAATAGAAAAAGAAAAGAAGAAAAACATACGGACTACGATTCCGTTTCCTTTTATGTTTATTTTAAGATTTTGTTATTTTATGATTAGCTTAAATTAAGTCGAGTCTTGGCTTAGCAACGCCGCATTATACATGTAATTGACCTAGATGATTAACTTGCCACCAGTAAAATATCCTTTATCCAACAAACCGTGATTTCCATATCACTACACCTAACGTTACAACCCTTGAAAAGCCCTCTTTGATAGTTTATCTAAGGTGCTTACACCTACTGGAGGAGGTTTTTGATCCTTTCCCAAGCCTATGGTAATCTATTTGCTATGACAGGTAGTGAGTGATATTTTTCCATTTCCATTTAGTTATATAGGTTTATAACACCCGAGAGATGAGAGTATCCAAACACTATTTGTGAGGTGCTAGTGTATAATTTCCGTGCTTATTTTGATTAAGGTGGAACGATCATTTGTTGTAATTACTTTGATATTAGTGTTAAATGACCCCTAACTTGTATTTTGATTAGAATAAAAGCTCATTTGCTTGAGGACAAGCAAATCCCGAGTGTAAGGGTATTTGATGAGATGAAAAGTGTTACGGTTTTAAGGGGTCATTTAAGCCCAAAGTAGTGATAATATGATCAAATATTGCCTTAAATCGTTCCTTTTGTCATTTTAGGTACTTTGTAGAGGAAATCTGCAAAACATAGCATTTTGGACGTTTTTGGAGTATAAAACTGAAGAAAACGACAAAGTCAAGAAATCAAGCTGAAACAGTACCTGACGGCGTCTCACATTACAAGGTGACGACGTCACTCTTTGATGAAGAGGTGGATATCTACTTTGCACTTGACGGGCCAGAAAGATTTTTTGGCATTTACACGTGACGGCGTCACGTGTTATTTCATCAAGGTGATCACGCTTTAAGTTAAAGAGAGACGGTCCAGAACACTTTAGAAGCTGACGGCGTCAAGAGTGGATCTAGGCCATCAAGGAACCCTAACCGCGGCGAGATGACGGCGTCACATGCTAAAGGGTGACGACGTCAAGTTGTAAAATCTATATATACTTTTCTATTTTTCATTCATAAGGGTGCAATTTTGGAGAGCAACTTTGGAGAGAACTCTTGGTGTAAACCCTAGCACGAATTTCTGCACTTATAGAGGGTTTCATACCCTTGTTTCTTCCATGTTTCATTGAAGATAAGTAATCAATTAATCATTCAATATGTCTATGTGTTGTTTGATTCTATCTTACGCTTGTCTTTTATTTAACATGTTAGGCTAGGCTTATTTTTGTTTGCTTAGATGTAATGAAACCTAGTTATTGATTATTGATTGATGGTTTATTATTAGTTGTTATTGGGTGATTGTTTATCGATGTTAGGCTTAAGAAAACTAGCTAATCTCCTATATGTTAGCATGCTTGAACGTCTTAAGAAACAAGAATCGGATGTGTACTACGATTTAAATGGTTGTGTTTAATGCATAAGTGACTACTAAGGAGGCCATGGTTTACATACTAAACGTGCCGCCATAGGAAGAGGTAGAAGCTTATAGAGTTAGGGAAGATCGTACACGGCCCTACGACTGGTATTAGGGAATGCAACCCGTCACCCACGCAACTTTAATAACCTTATCAATCAATAAAAGATAACTAGGGAGTAATGAAGTCTAAGTAAACACGTTTCTCTCCATATAGTTTTCTCACATTTATTTTCTTGTTATTTTATTTTATTTGCATTTGTAGTTATTTGGGTTAGTTGACTAGCAACTAATTCCGCCCACTCTTCCAAAACCGAGATTTTTACTGCTTTCATAAAATATAAAAATACAAAAAGAATCATCCCTCACCCCTAGACCTAATTTAGATCATTTTCAATCCTAACGAACACTATTCCCTAAGTAGAACGATCAATCCCCCGGTACTTGCCACTACATTATACTACATCGGTCAGGTACACTGCCTGGTGGGGGTTGTAAGCTTCTCAAGATCCCTTGAGAGGTAAAACCTTTTGCGTAGGTTGCAACCATTAAAATTGTAGTACACATCCGATTCATGTTTCTTAAGACGTTCAAGCATGTTACCATATTGGAGATTAGCCAGTTTTCTTAAGCCTAACCTCGACAAACAATCACCTAACAACAGCTAATAATAAACCATCAATCAATAATCAATAACTAGGTTTCATTACATCTAAGCAAACACAAATAAGCCTAGCCTAACATGTTAAATTAAACACAAGCGTAATATAGAATCAAACAACACATAGACATATTAAATGATTAATTGATTACTTATCTTCAATGAAACATAGAAGAAACAAGGGTATGAAAACCTCAAAAACTGCAGAAATTTGTGCTAGGGTTTACACCAAGAGTTCTCTCCAAAGTTACTTTCCAAAATTGCACCACTAATGAATGAAAATTAGAAAAGTATATATAGATTTTACAACTTGACGGCGTCACCCTTTAGCATGTGACGCCGTCATCTCGCCGCGATTAGGGTTCCTTGATGGCCTAGATCCACACTTGACACCGTCTGGATATAGAATGTTGTGGGCCATCTCTTTTTATCTCAAAACGTGATCACCTTGATGAAATAACACGTGACGCCGTCATGTGTAAATGCCAAAAAATCTTTCTGGCCCGTCAAGTGCAAAGTAGATATCCACCTCTTCATCAAAGAGTGACGCCGTCACCTTGTAAAGTGTGATGCCGTCAGGTACTGTTCTAGCTTGATTTCTTGACTTTGTCGTTTTCTTCACTTTTATGCTCCAAAAACGTCCAAAATGCTATGTTTTGCAGATTTCCTCTCCAAAGTACCTAAAATGACAAAAGGAACGGTTTAAGGCAATATTTGATCATATCATCACGACTTAGGGCTTAAATGACCCCTTAAAAGCGTAACACTTTTCGTCTCATCAAATACCCTTACACTTGAAATTTTCTTATCCTCAAGCAAATGAGCTTTTTATTCTAATCAAAATACAAGTTAGGGGTCATTTAACATTAATATAAAAGTAATTACAACAAATAATCATTCCACCTTAATCAAAATAAGCACGGAAATTATATACTAGCATCTCACAAATAGTGTTTGGATATTCTCATCTCTCGGGTGTTATAAACCTATATAACTAAATGGAAATGGAAAAATATCACTTACTACCTGTTATAANCCTTACACTTGAAATTTTCTTATCCTCAAGCAAATGAGCTTTTTATTCTAATCAAAATACAAGTTAGGGGTCATTTAACATTAATATAAAAGTAATTACAACAAATAATCATTCCACCTTAATCAAAATAAGCACGGAAATTATATACTAGCATCTCACAAATAGTGTTTGGATATTCTCATCTCTCGGGTGTTATAAACCTATATAACTAAATGGAAATGGAAAAATATCACTTACTACCTGTTATAACAAATAGATTACCATAGGCTTGGGAAAGGATCAAGAACCTCCTCCACTAGGCTTAAGCACCTAAGATAAACTATCAAAAAGGGATTTTCAAGGGTTGTAACGTTAGGTGTAGGGACATGGAAAACACGGTTTGTTGGATAAAGGATATTTTAATTGTGGCAAGTTAATCATGTAGGTCAATTACATGTACAATGTGGCGTTGCTAAGCCAAGACTCGACTCGACTTAAGCTAATCAAAAACTAACAAAAACATAAAAGGAAACGGGATGGTAGTCCGTATGTTTTTCTACTTTTCTTTTTCTAACTTTTTTCCCTTTTTTTTCCATTTTTTTTTCATACACTCTTGCCCTACCATCCAAAATAATACATCATAGGGGCCTCGGTTCTCCCCTTGCACTTGAACTTTTACATACTTTACATGTAACTATTTTAATGACTCGAATTAGGATAATCAAAACACTTGGAGTACTTTTAAACATTTTGCACATATGGGGGTAATAATTGATGTTCTTCCCCATTACTCCATAACAATAGTACTTTATCCATGAGTCCCAATCATCCCAAATCAATATGTACAAGATATGACTCGACTTAGCAACCATGCAATCAATTAGACAATTAACTAAGGGTTTAAACAAATGTTGTAACAATAATGCACTAAAGATGAGTGCATACAAGGTAGGCTAAGGCGATTTGGGTGTACATTTGGGGGTGGATTGTAAACAAATTCTTTCTTTAAGTAACTGGAATGCGCTATTCAGAATTTCTTCCTTTCGGTCTTTCCAATAACTTAAAAAGATAGGCTCTGGGGGTTGTACTAGGGGTATCGTGTACTAAAAATGAGTACATCGCAAAGGTGTAGGAGAATTACTTGACCAATGAAGTAAATGTAATTATATAAAAACAGGCTTACAAACATGGGTAATCCTAATGCCTCTTATCATGTAGTAAATCTAACTACACGATTGTAGTCTCACTTGTGGACTCGAGATGAATCACTAACGCAAGTTCTAGAATCTAAGTACTACCGGTACACTCATAAGCATAAATGATTTTCCTAACAAATCTAGGGGCGAACCTCACATATTTGGGGTGGAAATTTTTTTGAGTGGCACGGTTTTGTGCTAGTCATATAACTCCTATCCATTAGATGCTTTTTAAGACTAAAGTTTCACTCCTATATGTTGCAAAATATTTTAAATTTGGTGCTAAAATTACCCTAACAAATATTTCTATCAGTTTTATTACACATCTACTCTTAAAAAAACAAAAATCAAGCGCAATTGTATTCTCTATGGCATCTTCATTTACCCCCCTTACACTTAAGCCGAACATTGTCCCCAATGTTCAATTAAAAAGATGTAAAAGTAAAGAAAATGAAAGAATGAAACAAATACTCCCCTGATTCGCTCGGTGTGGATAATGTGGTAACATGGTTAGATCCTCCTCCAAGAAAAATGTAGAGACTTCAAGATTAAAGCAATGCCAAAACCTTGAGATTTGATGCCAAAAACTTGACTATCCATCTTCTTGTCCAATATAACCTGTTAAACCTGAGAAAACAAACAAGAAACCTCGCATAACATCAGCGGTAAAATCTACATAAAATAAAATCCTAGAAAACAAATAAAGATATAATGCTTGTGGAATGAATGTTTGCAGATTCCTGGAGGTTATAAGTTAACGATTTAACAAAACTTTATAATTCCGGCAGAAAAACAAAACTTGCAAAATGATCTGACAAAATTTTTATGTTTAGTTTTCGGAAAATTTCTGGAAAAACCTATGCCTTAATTCCTGGAATTCCTGCAAAACTTCATTATGACTCGATACAAGCATTTGACTCAAACAAATACTAATATGTATGCTCATTTAATATTGTTATCGTTCATGTTCAATTCGTTCTTTGAAAACAAATTTGGATTTCCCTTACACTTATCTTTTGCAAAATACCTTTATATGTAGTTAAGACGAAGTTAAAAACAAAATAAAGTATTTTCACAATTTATTTTGAAACATGAACCATAAACAATAAAAATAAAACATGCATACGGAAGCAAATAAAATCAAATAAACAAACAAACAAAGCAAATAAAGCTTGGGTTGCCTCCCAAGAAGCGCTTTTGTTTATTAACGAGTCTTGAAGCTAGACTCAAAGTCACTCTCTATTACGTGACTCCATCGTCAAAGTCAATGTCTTCTTCATTGATCATTTCATTACCATTCTCTTGATAATGCTTAACGCGTTGTATATTCACAGTGAATTCCCTATCCTCGTCGTCTGTCAACACAACAGCTCCAGTTTTAGAGGAGCTCTTCACAGTGAAAGGTCCATACCATCTAGATTTATGTTTTCCAGGATATAACCTTAAACGAGAATTATAGAGTAGAACCTTGTCTCCTTTTGAGAACTCCTTAGGTTTCTTAATCCGTTGGTCATGTCATCTTTTTGCCCTTTCTTTGTATGTAATGGAGGATTCATAAGCTTCCAGTCTCAATTCATCAAGCTCCTGGAGCTGCAAGAACCTATTTGTTCCTGCGACCGTGTAATCCAAATTGCAAGCCTTAAGTGCCCAATATGCCTTGTGTTCTAGTTCTACTGGAAGGTGACATGCCTTGCTGTAGACCATGCGGAACGGGGTTGTTCTAATAGGTGTCTTATAGGCAGTTTAGAATGCCCACAAAGCTTTATCAAGCTTAGAGGACCAATCTTTTCTGTTTTGATTGACTATTTTCTCTAATATCCTCTTTATTACCCTATTTGTATTTTCTACTTGACCGTTGGTTTGAGGATGGTAAGCGGTGAAGAATCGGTGGGAGACTCCATATCTTTTCATGACCTTTTCCATTTGCGCGTTGCAGAAATGGGTTCCTCTGTCACTAATAAGAGCTTTCGGAATGCGAAACCTAGCAAACAATTTCTTTAAGAAATGAATAACTACCCTAGCATCGTTGGTCCTAAGGGCTTGTGCCTCTACCCACTTTGAAACATAATCAATGGCCACTAAGATGTATTCATTCCCCCCTGAAGATGGAAAGGGTCCCATAAAATCTATTCCCCAAACATCGAAAACCTCACAAACTTGTATATAATTCTGAGGTGCTTCATCCCTCCTAGAGATATTCCCAGCTCTTTGACACGCATCACATGCCTGTATCATTCTCGAAATATTGTAGGCCAATAGAATCCTGCATCAAAGATTTTTCATGTAGTAGTGTTCATTTCATGATGCCCCCCCAGATGGACCTGCATGACATTCTTTCATGATTCTTATTGCCTCATTTTCAGAAACACAACGCCTGATCACTTGATCAGGACACCTATGGAACAAGAAAGGTTCGTCTCAAAAGTAGTACTTTAATTGAGCGAAGAACCTTTTTCTTTCTTGTCTGTTCATGTATTCTGGAATAACTCTGCTTGCCAGGTAGTTAGCATAATCCGCGTACCATGGTTCAGAATCATTTATTGACATGAGCTGTTCTTCAGGAAATGAATCCCGAATCTCACTCTTGTCGGATTCGCTAAGGCTGGGATTTTCGAGTCGAGAGAGATGATCAGCTGCCAGATTCTTCGCTCCCTTCTTATCACGAATTTCTACATCAAACTCTTGCAACAATAAGATCCAACGAATTAATCGTGGTTTTGCGTCCTATTTTGTGAAAAGGTATCGAAGAGCTGAATGATCTGTAAAAACAACGATTTTAGAAAGGACAAGATATTGGCGAAACTTATCAAAAGCAAATACCATGGCCAATAGCTCCTTTTCAGTGGCGGTGTAGTTTTCTTGAGCAGGACTCATGGTTTTGCTAGCATAGTATATTGGCTGGAAGTGTTTGTTAAGCCTTTGACCTAACACTGCTCCAACGGCGTAATCGCTGGCGTCACACATGATCTCAAATGGCAGTTCCCAATTAGGTGTAACCATAATTGGAGCTTGCGTGAGTTCCTGCTTCAACCGATCGAATGCATCTTTGCATTCTTGAGAGAAATCGAACGGAGCATCCTTTACAAGCAACTGAGTCATTGGCCGAGCTATTTTTGAAAAGTCCTTAATGAATCTCCTATAGAAACCAGTATGACCTAGGAAGCTACGTATTGCTTTGACTGAAGTTGGATAGGGTAGCTTGGATATAACTTCAATTTTCGCTCGGTCCACCTCAATTCCACTTCCTGAGACTTTGTGCCCAAGCACGATCCCTTCTTTTACCATAAAATGGCATTTTCCCAGTTTAGAACCAAGTTGGTCTCCTCACCACGTTTGAGCATTTTCTCGAGGTTAGTAAGACAACGATCAAAAGAGTCTCCAAAGACTGAAAAGTCATCCATGAAAACTTCCATGCTGTCTTACATTAACTCGTGAAAGATTGCCGTCATACATCGTTTGAAGGTGGTGGGAGCGTTGCATAGTCCAAAAGGCATCCGCTTGTAGGCGAATGTACCATAAGGGCATGTAAAC
>LBNU01033771.1:5969-42367 GCA_014162995.1 Artemisia annua
ATGAAGGTTGTTTTCGACCATTCTTTGAATTTCCTCGTAAGAAGGAAGAAAAGACTCAAATAGTTGGGGTTGTGAATGTGGTGGACTTGGGTGATCATGATTTTCAAAGTTTGGTTCTCCATATAGAGGGCCATGGATGTCTTTGAAAATAGGGTGAAACAACAATGGTTTAGGTTGGTTGAAGGCTTGTTGTGGTGGTGGAATTTGATCAAAAGGCTCATTGTGGTCACACAATGAGCTTGGTTTTTCATTTGTCAAAGGTGGTGGATTTGTTGATCTAGGTGGAAGATCATTAAGATCTTGGACAAATGGATGTGGTGATGTTGGAGGAGACCCAAATAACTCCATTGATTCAAGTTGAGGTAGTGTTGATGGTGATGGAGTTTTGGATGTTTGGATTGGTGCACTTGGTGGAGTTGGGTCAATGGGTGATTTTGTTGGTGGTGGAGTAGTGAGCTCATTTGCTCCTTTGGGTGATGGAGTTGGGGATGCAAAGTTTAAAAAGTGTTCACTTTTGATGGGAGAAGAGAATTCATCCGAAGATGAGGAGCTTAGGTTGATGGTTTGGTGTGAGCAAATTGGTTTGACACTAATTCGTGCCGTTCTCCGAATGGGTCGAGGTGGATGAGAGGTGATTGTTGACTTCGTCATTGTCAAGGTTGTGGTTTATAGTATTAAGAGAAGGGATTTTGATGGTGATGGTGTGTAACACCCCCAAAATCGGGTCCAGCGGAAGCATACATGCATTGGGGTGCTACGAAATCGGTATCCTAACACAAGTACAAAGAACGGTTTTTATCTTAACCATTTAGAATAACTTTCATTATCAAGATTATTCAAATTTACATTGTTCCAAAAAAAAAATAGTGCAAAAATATAGGCCCGTAAAAGAGTTTAAGCGGTCCCAAATGTATGTCAGAGTTGTCTGTGACCATGCCATGCCCTGCCAAATGCCTTCAACAGTAAGCTATCACTTTAAACCTGAAAATACATGCTAAAAAGTGTCAACACGAGGTTGGTGAGTTCATAGGTTTGTATAAATAACAATGTAGGGTGAAAGTAATGTGAGTTCAATAGAAAATTCTGTGGCCATTGTGTCACTCACAATGTTGTAAAAATAAAGTTTACCTTTAAGTAAATTAATAACGTGGACCACAAGGTTTTCAAGTGTGAATAATTATTCACATACAATTCAAGTTTAGAATTAGTGACCACTGCTTTACTCACAGAGTCATGAAAAGTATCATTAAGGTAGGCCATAAGTGTTAGGCATAAAGTCGGACCATAGGAAAAGTATGTGATCATTACAACGAATATAATGTCACACCAAAGTAAAAGTCTATTACGCTAGCACTAAGTTCATGCAACCGAAGCTACAACACTGGTGTATGCAAAATGTTGTCATACTAAAAAGGGGCCCATTGCGAGTGCTTATCCCGTTACACTCGATTCCGATATGATATACGTTTCGCATTGACCCATGTGTGGCCAACCGAACGGGGGAGTCACCCCAATAGATCTATCTATAGCAATCGCGCTTCCCGTAGGAACTAACGGTTCATGAAAGTGGGCATAAGTATGGGATCTAGGGCTTAGGCTCTCCACGTAATAGTTTTTAAGCATAGTATTGGTCCATAAAAGTTTTGTATGTTTCTCACCCCAATATTTGCAAAGCAAAGTAAAGTAAAAGAGTGGGGCTATAAACTCACATATATGGTTTAAACACTTGTGTCCATAATAACGTAATCAAGTATGCGATAAGTAACTAAATCATGTTTTCAAGTAAGTGCGAATAATGAGTTTAAGTATAAACAAGCATTGAGTTTAGTTAAAACGAGCATGTATTCTCCCCCAAAACAGTTATAAAACATGTAAAAGTAGGGGGTATGAACTCACCTCAATATGAAGCAACGCATAATATCACAACTGACACAACCGGCATCTAGAGCATATCACAACGGTATCAAGAGATATAAGCACAACGGTACTGGATCGGCACAACCTAATATGTATATAGTTATCTCAGAATACGTCTCGTAAAGTAAAAGAGTTTTCAAAAGACAAGCGTCTTAGTTTTCGTGGATTACTCATATCAATTATTGCAAAAAGTTTAGTATCAACGTTTCGTGTGGTGGTAAGAAAGCATAGACTCAGAATGTAACTCACGCCAAAGTATAATATATATCCCAATATATTATAAAGAAAGAAGTATAAGAACGGTCAAGGAATACTAATGAGGACTCAAGTACACACCCGTCAAAGGGGAATAGATAACGACAATAGTCGACAAAAGTACCGACAAGGACTTGAGCCGAGAAAGAAATGACAACTAGCAACCCAAGGAATAATGACAATGGAAAAAAAATATATATGTCAATAAAATAAATCAATTGGTAAGTTTCGGTATTTACCCCACAATCTCAAATGGTTTAGGAATAATCAATAAAGTTTGAAAAAGTAGTTTAAGTTTTATAACAAACTTAAATTAGGATTTCAAATAGTAAAAGTTTGCAAGTTAAAACTATAAGTTCCGATTATTGTTGGGTTTTATATAGATAAAAGGTTTTCGAAATAAAAGTATAGATTTAGAAAGTTTTATAAATTTTGGCATAACGCGCCCGCTTATACAACATTCCCAAGTCAATTGACTTAAATAAAGTTCAATTCCTCAAAATAATGTCATCGACAAGTTTATACTAAGAACCATTGATAATGATAATTAAAACCCATTCTTTAGAATATCTATTTGTCATCGAGTTTTACCAGTTGTTATTAGATTAACAAGTGTTAATTGAATTTTTAGGTCGGCTACGAGTCTAATATATTAAAGTCGTTCCGAGTTTAATATATTACATTCGTCTTTAGTCCTAAATATCCAATTGTCCGATAATACCATTCCAATAAATTCAATATGTATGTATTTAGTCCGTTAAGTATTATTCAAGTCAATATTCAAGTATATCAATCCCAGGAGTAACCGAAACATACCAATGTGTACAAGAGTCAAAACAATAATTACATTAGTTCGATAACTCAAGAACCGATGTCCGATTATATTACTTTAAATGCTTATGTTAGCTTCATGTATGACGTTGGGAACACATCAACCATTTACAATACATTTAAATCTGACTTTGAACATGTCAACTTATTTATTATTTCATTTATTTTATTTTCTTTTGACTTAGCAAATCATGAATCTGACATTACTTTAAATGTTTCAATTATTCAATTAAGATCTTGGTTGTTTTCTTCTTTACTAATGAAAATGAGCTCGAGACCCATAATAAATTCATGGCCACCATTTCTATTTCAAAACAACACGAATCAATAACACAATCATTCTAAAACTATTCGTGACCAAAGTGAATCGACCAAAACCCTTGGTCAGGTTTAAACACAGATTCGAGGATCGAACAATGACAGTAACATCAACAAGAATAAGAATACATCTCGGTTGGATCCGGGTCAACCCCGGGTCAGTCAACACGACCCGGTTGACTCACGGTAACAAAACAAACAGCCATTTTTATCCACATTAACCACACGAAAAATTATGAAAAACTTTTTAATCCTTGTTATTAATCCACGAAAAATATAAGAACCCTTTTTTAATCTGTCATAGGCAAAATAATAGACAAAGAAGAGATTTGAGTTTTCGTGTTACCACAACGAGATGAGAAAGAGAGGTGGTGGCTATGGTGGCGACGGCGGCTGTGGTGGTGACGAGCCAAACACGAACAAAAACTACTCCATATAACTCCAAGAACCTCGATCTAACCCGATCTACTCATCTTGGTAGTGGCGGCGTGAGAATAAGGGTGGCCGGAATCTGGCCGGAATCCGATGACGGCGCCGGATAATAAAGAGAGAAAGGAGAAGAGAGTGAAGTGTGTGGTATTATGACATGAAACCCTAATTTGGGTCTTTTTATATTGTTCAAAAAAAATCAAGGAAACCCTAGGGGCCAAAACTGCCAATAATCAAAGTTTAGGGCGACGAGTAAAATAAATCACAGGGACCAAATCTGTAATTTATGTAATCTTTTATGATATTAAGGTGTGGGGCCCATTCGAGCTATTAAACGATCGATTGGAAGCTCGAAATTTATACCGTTGTGTTTAAAATAATTTTTTCACGAAAAACGAGTATTTATATTACACTACTATTTTCTCATAATTAATTATACACAATATAGTTAAATAGCTTGGTGCGTTTATGGTTGTGCCGGAACGCGAAATGTACAGTCTTTAACGTTTGCGAGATAACTTCTCGTCTTCGATTCAAATAACTTTGGGGAAAAGTCAAAGTGAAAAGCTTAAGGAAATAATAAATATAAATTTATTATTTAAAAATCAGTCTGGAAAATTCGGTTTGTTTACATGGTGTGATTTGAGGTGTTCTAAGATGGTTAAATTTATAGGGTGGAAGAGATGTGGAGGTAGTGTTTGGATTTGATTTTGGCCATAGGAATTTTGAGGTTTGTAATGATTGGGTGAGTAATTGAAGGTTTGTCAAATCATTGAAGTCAAATCCAATGGAGTGATGGAGTAAGAAGACTTAGATTGCATAAAAAAAAAAAAAAAAAAAAAAAAATGCTTAGCTGCGTCTTGTCAAAATGGTTGGGTGAATATGTTTCACGGATTGAAGGATCTTTGGAGGGTTCCTTCCTTTTATGTTGAGGTTCCTTGAGGTGTTATGTATTAATTTGTTTTTGGCGGGAAAGGGATTCACTATTGTTTTAAATCTTAGAATACTCCTAATGATTTTATAAACTAAATAGGGATGAGTTTCTAACATATAAGGTTGATTTGAGGAAGTGTTGGATTTCTAAAATTTTGAAAACGAATAAAAATTTCCCAAGGTGAACTGACGGAACCTTCGGACTACATGGCGGAACCATCTAGAGGGTTCCGCGGAATCCGTTGGGCATTTCTGGATTGCCAGAAAATTTACAACTGGCGGAACCCTTCTGAGGGTGCCGCCAGGTTCCGCCAGAACCTTAAATAATGGGCAGCCACTATTTTTGACCCGCAAGGACGATTTTCAAATTTTCCGAAAACTCTTAAAAGTGAAAATATAATTCATATCTGGTATGAAATGCCAAAATTGGACATGTAACACGCATACGGTTGGAGCTTTGACCGGGGGCTAGGAATTTCACTTATAGCCTTAGTGAAATTTTCATAAACTTGAAAATTTGACAACTGCCAAATGTTGTCATCCTGCATCCCAAAGTTAGTTCATACATGTTCCAAATTGCACACAATATCCACCAACGACATAAAAATATATCACACATTGTTCAAATGACCAAATTGTTCAAATAGACCTAGTGGCCAAACACTCTTACACACCCCCGCTCTCCATTGACGTCAATCTTCTTCTTGAGCTTGCCCAAGGAACCTCCGCGATGTTCATTGAAGCATCCCCTTCGTTTCCTTGAACTCCGCCGACTACATTAGGAATAGTTGGAAGTTGCTGAAAGGTATTCTAGAGGGTGGAAGGCCTAGAGTTGGAGCAAAGTCTCATCTTCACTCCATGAAGATGGATGATATGAGGGTTAGGAGGATGAGGGCGTTTGCCTTTGGGTTTGTAGACTCTCTTATCACTAAGTGGGACAAATGTGTAGTGGGATGAGAGAAGTAGTCTAGGCGAAAGACTCTAGGGAGTTTGGAAGGAATGGGGGGAGATAACCGTAAAGAGACAGGTCAAGAGCATTCCCTAATCATGCTAGCAAAGGCAAAACATTGATATGATCCCGGTTTCCTAGAGTGCTAATGACATTGGCCTCTAAGGACTTTCCTCCCAATTTCTCGAAATTTAGGGGTTTGAGTTTCATTGAGTTCCATTCCATATGGGATCCCTTGGTGCTTAACCCTCATTTCCCGAACGGGTTCTTCCTTAGTGGTGGTGGTCCCTAATGAAGAGGGTCTGGGCAACGAAGTACTCTTTTGACACAAGAGGTGGTATCACAAGGGTGAAATGCGGTCAATTGAAGTGGTTGTCCCAGAGTGTGAAGAGGGTATGCTTGTCGGGGGTGTAGATGCAAAGTGAAACCACGGTTTGGGACACCTTAGGATTTTGAGCAAACTTGCATCTGGCGGTGAAGGAGTAAGGATGGCCCAACTAGCCGAGAAATTTATAGACATACGTCCATGGAATCATCGGGAGGAGAGGTTCTGAATTTTGAAGATAGAACTTCTAGAATGAAACTAGGGACAAATAGTCCGTTTTTATCTCTAAAGAACAATCAAAAGTTAATGGCCGCCAAATTCGGCGGGTTAGTTTGTTCCGGGCTTAAGGAGGAATGGGTTACAATGGTTCTTACCCTCAATGGAACATATCTCTTTTTCTGGGCCCTTTGGAAGATGTTGATTTGGTTTTTTTTCGGTAAGGCCTTTGGTTTTTGTGGGTTTTGGAAGGTACTTAATGTGTTCTTTAATGAAAAAATCGGTATGAATGAGTTCACGGGAGGCCTAATGATTCCCTAGAAAATTAAAATATCATCATAGTCTATTTAATCGACTATTGCAATGTAGATTTTCTAGTGTGATGCCTATATGAAACCATGTGGAGTGCGGTTATCTATGACTCATTTTGAATGCTGCAAAACGTTTTATAGTGCAAGTTTTGTTATAAAACAAAAGATAACCCAAACGCTCCTAGTCTTATTTTTTTTTGTCAATGTAGCTTCGTTTGAATGTACCCGAAAATACATATTGGTTATGCATTCCTTTTAACATTCAAGAGACATTCATTGCAAGTGACTGTTTAAACATAACGTTATCTCTCTCTTAGGCCCATTCGAGCTATTAAACGATCGATTGGAAGCTCAAAATTTATACCGTTGTGTTTAAAATAATTTTTCCACGAAAAACGAGTATGTACACTACTATTTTCTCATAATTAATATAACAATATATTAAATAGCTTGGTGCGTTTATGGTTGTGCCGGAACGCGAAATGTACAGTTTTAACGTTTGCGAGATAACTTCTCGTCTTCGATTCAAATAACTTTGGGAAAAGTCCATAAGTGAAACTTAGGAAATAATAAATATAATTTATTATTTAAAAATCATTCTGGAAAATTCCGGTTTGTTACATAGTATCATGTCTTAATTAACCTCGTAACCATATCATTGCTCAGTTTCAATATTCAGCTTAGTCTCAGCTCCAGCTCAGCTTAGTATCATGTTGTAGTTAAGCACAAGTATTTAGCTTAACCTTAATTTATATATGAATGTTATATGCGTTTAGTAATGTGTGCAAAGTGCTTTATGCACTTTTGGCCTGCGATGCATTTATATATGCATGTCATATTCTATTAGGTATATGCTTATGCAGTTTATAAGGCGCGCCAAGTGCTTTATGCACTTAATTAGTCAGAATGGTACTTTATGCATTACTCAATGTATATAGTACTATAAGTATATATTCAGTTATGTGATCACACATGTGTTCCAGACAAAGTTGGAACTTAGACCTCCTTAGTGGAGAATCGAGCCTTAGAATAGTAAAAGTTCCAAAATCGGGACTCAGACATGTAAAATCGGCTTCTGAGGTTGTAATGATTAGCATGTTTATATGGCTCGTCAGTGTCAGTGTGCTTATGCACTCAGCCTATATAGTACTATAAGTACTTAGTCAGTATGTGCTTATGCATTCAGCCAGTATAGTACTATAAGTACTCAATCAGTATGTGCTTCACGCACTCACTATGTGTTTATGTACTTAGCTAGTTATGCACCAAGTATGTGCTTAGTTATGCAGTCAGTTACGCACTCAGTATGTTTATGTACTCGGTCAGCAACATGGTGTATCATGTATTTAATCAGTCAGTGTTGTGCTTATGCAGTTAGTCAATATTACGCTTAATGTAGTCAGAATAGCACTATATATACTTATTCAGCATCATGCTTATGTTTAGTTTATGATTTATTACAGTTCCGTTATCTCACTAAGTCTTATAGACTTGCCGTTCTCAGTTTATATTTTTGTAGGTATGCAAGATGAGACCATGTACATGCTAAATGGGGCGTAATGGGTTAAAATGGTGTAGCTCGCGGGTTTGTAACGAGCTTCTCATTTCCATCATTTGTTATCAGTTTGGAATGCCCCTAAATCAAGAACCTCTTTATGTACCAAGTTTAAAGAGTCATTATTATGTATTTTTCAAAGTTTAGTATTTTAAAAAGGGCGCTTGAAATAAGCCCGTTGAAGTAGAAAATAAGCTTCCGCTAGTTTTATAAATGTATACAGTTTACACACTTATATATATTCAAAAAAAAAATCTGGGCGTTTCAGTGGACCTGCTATCGGGGTTAAAAAGGTAAATGGGCCTGGTTTGGGGATAAATATGGATCAAAGGAATGGGCTGGAAATGAGGATACAAACTAATAATAATATTGTAGTGGGCTCGTCTAGTCCAATGGTTAAAAAATACAACAGGTCTAGAAGAGGCTCAAGAGGTAAAACTGTTGAAAGTAAAAACATACAACGGGATACAGGAGAAGGAATTACAGGAGAAAAAAAGGACATGGAAGAGCAGGAGCATGAGAGTTCTAAAAAAAGAAGAGGAAAAAGAGGAGTGTCGCCTTCCAGTTTGGTGGGGAGCGGAGGGGGTAGATCAAAGAAAAAGAGAAAGGCACATGGGGATATGAATTTCGATGGAACTGATGTGGTGATGGATTTTAATCAGGGAAAAACGAATGGTGAAAACACTGAGATAAAAAAGAAGATAGGCAGGAGGAGCATTACAAAAGCTATGGAAGTGCCAAGGAAAAAGGGGGTGGAGGGTCTAGGAGAAAATAAAAAAGGTGTGTCAGATGCTTACAAGGAGTATTATGATGCAGGGAGTGAAAGCATTGGGATCTTCCGTTTTGGGCATGATAATGGAAGAGAAGCGCTTAGTAGTAAATGTAATGTGAGTATGGAACAGGTGAAGGAGATAGGGGAAATTATTGGGGTATCATGAGTATTAGCTGAAGAGGAGCAGAAAGAGGGGATGCAGGGCGTGTAGGCATTGGTGCGGATGGACCTGAGGTACAATAGACTCAATAATTCGGTAATGTTCTCGTTTTCGTTTTAATTATCTTATTATGAAGATGATCTCTATAAATGTGAGGGGAATGGGGGAAAACGGGAAAAAAAAAGGGTGGATTAGATCGATTATTAAGGACGAACAACTGGATGTGATTGGGATTCAAGAAACAAAAAGTGGTGTGGTTGATGATGATTGGATTGAGGACTTATGGGGAGGTAAAGGATATGGTTATTGCCAACTACCTGCAATCGGGAATTCAGGGGGTATAATAGTAATGTGGGACACGAGGATTTTTACATGCAAAGAGGCGATAGGGGATGAGAGATTTAAAGCGGTTAGGGGCTCATGGAAAGGGAAGGATGATGAGGTATTCCTTGTGTGTATTTATGGTCCGCATGTGAGTAGACAAAAAACGTCGCTTTGGGAAAGATTAACACATTTGATGAATAGATGGTGTGGCGCATGGTGTATTTTCGGGGATTTAAATGTGGTTAGGAGCAATGACGATAGACTCAATTCTCAGGTGAACATCAAGGAAATGATTGAATTCAATGATTTTATTAACGATATGAGGCTAGTCGAGATTCCAATGGGGGGACGGAAATTCACTAGAGTTAGTGACGACGGTGTGAAATTCAGTAAGCTTGATCGATTCTTGTTGAATGATGAGTTTAATAATATTTGGGGTAATCTTTCGGTCATTGCATTGGATAGAAAATTATCGGACCATTGCCCGATTGTGCTAAAAGATGTGGATTTAGATTTTGGCCCAAAACCATTCCGTGTTTTCAATGTTTGAATGGAAGAACAGGATTTCTACCACGTGGTTGAGGAGGCTTGGAAGAAGGAGGTGAGGAGTTTTCGGCCGGATTATATTTATCGAGATAGGTTGAAAAATGTCAAAGAAAGTCTTAGGGTGTGGAGTAAAGAGAGGTTTGGCGGGAACAAAGAGAAAATTGATAAGTTTAGAAGTGAGGCAATGAAATGGGAGTTAGAAGCGGAAAAGAGAACTCTTAGCGATAGTGAGAGGGGTGAATGGTTAGAGGCGAGGAAAGGTTGGGAGAAAAAAGAGAGGGAATATTGCAATATGCTCAGACAAAAAGCTAGAGTTAGGTGGGATACAGAAGGTGATGAAAATTCAAAAAAAATTTCATTCTTTCGTAAAGAGGAGAAACAATAAATGTAATTTAAGAGGGCTTATGGTTGATGTAATATGGTGCGAAGATCCTAAGATAATCAAAGCGGAGATGGCAAAGCATTTTAAAAAGTTGTTTTCCGAAGGGGTGGTGACTCGGCCGATCTTTTGTAGTAACAGGATTGGAAAAATTTCAACGGAAGATGCCAGAATGCTAGAAAGAGCGTTTGAGGAAAAGGAGGTATGGGATGCAATTCGGGGTTATGGAGGAGATAAAGCCCCGGGGCCCGACGGTTTTAATTTCAAGTTTATTCGAAAAGTTTGGGAGATTATTAAACCGGTGTTATTAGGTGCAATAGGGTGGTTTTGGGATAAAATGGAGATATCGAGGGGATGTAACGCTTCTTTTGTCACCATTATTCCTAAGGTGGCGGATCCTATTGGGCTTGGGGACTTTCGTCCTATTAGTCTCATAGGGTGCTATTATAAAATTATCGCAAAAATATTAGCGGAAAGAGTTAAACGAGTGGCGGGGATTATGGTGGGGGAAGCTCAAAACGCATTTATAAAAGGGAGATTTATTCTTGATGGGATTCTAATAGCAAATGAGACTATGACATACTTGAGGAAAAAGAAAGTAAAGAGTTTAATATTTAAAGTAGACTTTGAGAAAGCATACGATAGTATCAATTGGAGATTTTTAATAGATATTATGAAGAAAATGGGGTTCGGGGATAAATGGTGTAAATGGGTGGATTCTTGCCTTAGATCCTCTTCTATGTCCATTCTCGTAAATGGGTCACCGTCAGAAGAATTTGGTTTAGAGAGGGGTGTTAGACAAGGCGACCCTTTATCGCCTTTTTTGTTTATTTTGGCGGCAGAGGGGCTAAATGCAATAATTAACGAGGCAATGGCAAAAGGCATATTCAGAGGAGTAGCGGTAGGCGTGAATAATGTCACGGTTTCTCATCTTCAATACGCGGACGATACCATTTTTTTCGGTGAGTGGAGTAAAGAGAATGCTAAATCTCTTATGTGTATTCTCAAATGTTTTGAAGAAGTTTCTGGGTTAAGGGTTAATTATAAAAAGAGTAAGATATATGGCATAGGAGTCAACGAAGGTGAATTGTCGGATATGGCGAGATGGATGGGATGTGATGTTGGGGATTTTCCGTTTACATATTTGGGGCTTCCAATTGGAGAGAACATGAGGCGGGTAAATGCTTGGAATCCCGTGGTGGAGAAATTCAAAAAGAAGTTGGCGGATTGGAAAGCTAAAACGATGTCGTTTGGGGGGCGTTTAACACTAGTTAAATCGGTTCTTGGGAGCTTTCCATTGTATTATTTTTCGATGTTCTGCGTGCCTTTGAGTGTCTTAAAAAATCTTGAGAGAATTAGAAAAAACTTCTTTTGGGGTGGGTCGGATGATGGTAATAAGCTTTCTTGGGTCAAGTGGGATTCGGTTTTAGCTTCATTTGGGGAAGGGGGACTTAATATTGGGTCGTTACGGGCAAAGAACTTGGCATTATTAGGTAAATGGTGGTGGAGATTCAAGAAGGAGGATGAGAGTTTGTGGGTTAGAGTGGTCAAAAGTATTCATGGCATTAGTGGGGGTTTGGGAGACGTTAGGGCTATGGGGGGTGATGGGGGGAGGAGTGTGGGACGATATTGTGAAGATTGGAGAGGAGATTGATGGGTTGGGGGATGGGAGGGATATTGGGGGATGGGAGGGTTATTAGGTTTTGGGTAGATCGATGGGTGGATAATTGGAGGCTTTGTGATAGATTTCCTAGATTATATCATTTAGATAGGAGAAAAGAGGTTAGTGTGTTAGATAGAGGGGCTTGGGTAGATGATAGCTGGGTATGGGAATGGGATTGGGTAAGAAGTATTAGGGGTAGAGTAAGTAAGGAGCTTGAGGATCTTTTAGGTGCTTTGCAACATGTGGTGGTTTCTAATAATTGTAGGGATCGGTAGAGATGGTCGCTGAATGAAGACGGTGAGTTCACGGTCAAAGAGCTATCAAGAATGATCGAGGAAAAGGTTTTAGTTTCGGAAATGGGAGTTCAACAAACGCTTTGGAACAAGTTGGTGCCTAGGAAAATAAACATATTCGTATGGAAAGCTTTAAGAGGAAGACTTCCGATTCGTGTGGAGCTAGATAGAAGAGGTATTGACTTGGACTTGGTTCTATGTCCAAGTTGTAATAATATTGTGGAAACATGTGCTCATAGTTTGATCACTTGTGATTTAGCTATGGGTGTGTGGGATAAGATATTTCATTGGTGGAAAGTGGGAAATGTTAATGCTTTCACTATTGATGAATTCTTTTCATCTAATGGAAACGTTAATGTTCCCATCTATTTCTCTCGTGTTTGGCAAGTGGTTATTTGGACTACCGGGTACTTCATTTGGAAAGAAAGAAATGCACGTGTGTTCGGTAACAAGGTATCAAGTACTAATAAAATTGTTCAAGATATTCAACTCAAAAGCTACGAATAGATTGTGCGAAGATCTAATAAATATAAAGAGATAGACTGGCAACAATGGTTATGGGATCCTTTGAAAAATCGGTTACAGTAACGGCTTTATTTTTAGTTTCTGTGTTCGAACTCAGGTCTTCAGAAGCATATATCTTTTGAGATGTCATTGGTCAATTGGGTTATAGTGGAATCTCGTGGTTCAAGTCTCATGGGTGAAATATTCAATTTGGGCCTGGTCTGCAACTGTCAAAATCACTTGGTGTTTACATTGTTTGTTTGGTCATAATTATATTCATATGTCCGAATAGTGTGATAGATATCTTCTGAGATGTTGTTGCTTAGTTTTGTTGGGTCCCTTCTTTCTTTAATTGACTTGATTATTCAAGGAGGGATGCCTTAGTTTGTAACACTTGTATTTTGCTTCTTTTATATATTGTTGCCTTTCCAAAAAAAAAATTAGACGTGTTGAAAATGAAAACAAGGTGATATATGTCAGGTTTGTATGCTACATATTTGTTTATAACTAACATTTTTATACCACTAAAACAATTTTGTTAATATGAGACCTTTTTTTACAATGACAACTATCAATGTTACATTATATATATTTAACTAATGAATCTTACAATGTCTTAAGCAAGATTTGAATCCATAACTATTTGTTTGGGGAATATTTCCACACTTATGAGACATTACTTTTAGTTGTAGTTTAACAATACAAAAGGAAACTAAAAGCCTTGTGGCTCAGGAGTACCTCAGTGTGTGAGAATGCTCCACAATCAAATTGTTGTGGATTCAAGTCTTGTTAATGACAAGAATCACATAGTTTAATAAAAGTGGGGTCACTTTAATTTCAACCACTCAAATAGCATATTCCCATACTATATTCTCTAGTTTTTACTTAAAAGGGAAAGTAGACAATTATATTGAGACATCTCAAAATGAAAAAAAAAAAAAAAAAAAAAAAAAACGGTCGCTATTATGGTCGCCAATAGCAAGTTATGGTTGGGTGTAGTCTTGGAGAAAAAAGAGTTGATGTGACGCTGATGTAGTTGCTAGCATTGGCCTAATCGGTCAAGACCCCAACCCCGGCTGTCCATTTCCCTTCGATGTAGTGGTGTTCATCGGTTCGGTTTTCGGTTTCATGGGTTGTACGGTTCAGGTTAAATGGTTTGAAAATTTTAAAAGTTAAAATCAAAAAAAGTTGTTGACCTTTTGATTTGGTAATTTTATTTGAACTTTTATTTGTGACTTTTAGAAGTTTACTTGAATTTGGTTTTTTTGGTGTTAACCGAAACCAAACCGAATTCTAAATTGATGTATGGTTTGGTTTTATCCGTTTTATAATTGGTTTGGTTTGGGTCCGATTTTATTCGGTTTCGGTCCGGTTTATATTTCAGTTCGTTCGGTGTCAAACCAAATGCCGAACACCCCTACTTCGATGATGACATTGAGCAACCGACTCCCCCACAACAAGGCCGACCCACAACGACCGAGCGTCTACCTTTGCTATTGTGCCTAGCCAAAGCCACATACCAAAACAAAATAGAAGTAAACAAATAAACACCCCCTGAAGATGAAAAATACAACAACAAGGTTCGATCGATCTCTTTAAGTTCCACCTCCGAGGCTCCGACCACTTTCAAAATCTTCCGAAACAACATTAATTTCAACCAAACTTATGTTTCAAAGGTACCACAACACAGCACTTTGTTCATTAGTTTTCATTTCTAGTGAGAGAAACTCTCTGTACACACAGAAATTCAATTTTATGTGAAATGATGGGAATTTAATGGAATTAGTGTTTAATTTTTGGGTTATTCAACAATGCGATTGGTAAGAGAAAGTAACATAGATATAAAATTTTGTGTCTACATAGAATTGAGAATAATCTCTATTAAAATGAACAAGAATGTATACCATTCCAAAACGCGGGGGTGTTTGTTTCGGCTTATATGAGGCTTATGCTATATAATCCGAACACTGCTTATGTTATATAAGCTTAAACAAACACCCAGAGTTACCTACTATATATGTCTATCATTAGCATTTCAAAACTGAGATGAACAATATATAATCTTCTACTGATTATATATCAATAGGAGAATTACAGCTTGCTGTGTTTACCTATACGGAGTATATGGTTTATCGTTTCAATGATTCCCTGAAACACGATAAAAGTTGACTGATGAATAAACATTGAGAAAAGATAATTACGGCACTTCTTCTAAAGATTTGATTCATCAACCAACTGGCTTAGCTCAGTTGGCCACCTGGGCTCCTTCTGGAGCTTGGGGGAGGTTTTACCCAGGGTTCAAGTCTCGCAAGTGACAAAAAATCCAGGTTTTCCTCCTAGTGCGAAGCCGTGAGTTCGAGGGGTTTCCCTTCGCAGGTCTCTTCTAGTGGTTCGGGTCCCGGGGCCTGCCCGTTTGGATGGTTTAACTCGGGGGTCGGATTTCAAGTGTGGTGTTCTAAAAAAAAAAAAAATCCATGTACTCAAAACAAAAAAGTAATAATTTCCATGTAAGTAATCTGCTAATCTCGTAGTCGAGCTGATAAAGCAGTCTTTACAAATCAAAGGGGTAGGCAAAGCTCAACGTCTAGGGCAGCGGTTTAATTAGAACAATAAATATGACGATGATAATGATAATGATTCATATGATATTGCTCTTTGCTACACTTTCAAATAGTTGAAAAGTGGTTCAATTTAATGCCTTTGTGTTCTAGCGCCTGATCAATTTATTGACAGAATACAGGTTCTTTTTTCTTTTTACTTTTAGTACGGAAATATCTATTGGTTATAAATAGTATAGTCGTTGTTCTTACTATTGGGTGTTTGGTTTTGTGTTGTGGAACTAAGTCACACTAATCAGTTTATGATGTTTGGATCAACAGAGTCTGGTCTTTTGGTAATCTGATTGTTTGGGAATCAAATAACCAAATATCGTTATTGTACAAACGTTGCGACAAAACTTATCATTTTTAGGTAAAATAAAACTACAAGTTTTGGGAGACATTACTTTTCATTTCATAGTTAGTTTTTCGTTTTCCACAGAGTTTCTTTTTTGGTCTGACACTTAAAAGTTCAAATACTATCTCATTCAGCTTATATTATTACAAAAAAAAAGTATCGATTCTGATTATCTGATAACACAATATCACATTATAGACACATCCAAATGCCTTAATAAAGTTTTGGAGTAGTTAAAGGCTGGATATAACTTATATGTAGTTAAGGACCTTTCTGTTTTTATTTATAAACAAATTCGAATTTGAGTTCATTGTAGTATGCTATATTCCCTGTCAATTTTGTTTTTCTCTTGCTTACGCAAATGTTTTTGACTCAGTTGGTAGATTTAAAGTTTTTGTTTTGTCGGGATGGAAGATGAAACAGTAGTAAACGATTGTACAAATCAACCTTCATCAACAAAATCAGATTCTCTTCTTCAATGGAGCAAATGGCAATTGATTGATTCCATTCTTCCTACAGGCGGCTTTGCACATTCCTTTGGTCTCGAGGCTGCAATGCAATCACGCATTGTTTCTCATCCTGAAGATCTTCAAACATATGTAATCCATGTCTTGGAGAATACAGGAAGCCTGCTCCTTCCTTTCGTTTACACAGCAACCACATCCCCTGATCTTCAAACATGGCAACAACTCGACATGATTTTAGATGCAACACTAACAAATGAAATAAGCCGAAAGGCATCAATTTCACAAGGATCAGCATTAATGAGGGTATCTTCCTCTGTTTTTGTAGAGATTCCAAGCTTAAAGACGATGAGAAGTGTGTCTTTGAGCAATGGGGATGTACGCTTCCACCATGCTCCCATCTTTGGACTCGTATGTGGACTGCTTGGGTTTGATAGTGAAACTTCTCAGAGGGCGTACATGTTCATAACAATGAGAGATATTATATCGGCTGCAACCAGATTAAACCTAGTTGGACCCCTTGGTGCTGCTGTCCTGCAACACCAGGTTACGTTTGTTGCCGAAGAACTTCTAAAGAAGTGGAAGAACCGAGGAGTGGATGAAGCATGCCAAACAAGTCCACTGCTCGATACTGTACAGGGCTGTCACAGCTACCTCTTTTCAAGACTTTTCTGTTCATAATAACAGAAGCAACAGTCAATCACGCCAGCAGGTTGATGTTAGATGATGCAAGTATCTCATACATCTTGGTGATGATAAGTAAACCCATGCCAACTAATTGTAGTCGAGCGGTTAGTACCAGTGATTCGAGTGAGTGAAATTATAGATAATATATACAGCCAAATGCGTCTAAGCAATAATATTTGGCAAAATTCCAAAATCCGCACCGTAATAATCATTTAGCATGTAATGACAATTTGATTTATTTGTACTATTTATGTTCAGTAATTGTCAGCAATGATAATTTGATGAATTATAAGCTGCTTGAGCATGTTGCAGCTTTTTGTGTGTACTAGTGATTATTAGCTATTGATTTTGAGCAATGATCATTTCAAACAACTCTAGTGTAACAAATTATATCCAGCAATTAATGAACCATAGTTGGTTATCATCTTACCTGCAATGTGGCTACCGCCTTGCAAAATTGGGAATTGTCCTCCAAACGGAATGACCACCACCATTTTGCAAGCAGAGTAAGATTTCAAGCTTTTAGAGCCACCTACGGCCAACCCATCAATATTTATGAGAAGGCCGGGTAAAACTGATGAGATACCAGTGGGTGACAGTGACACTGACCATTTCCGATGCTCTTGTACAAATAAAAAACTATAGCTTGTTTTCCTTTACGAAGTTCTAGTTCAACTCCATACACACATCAAAATAGTTTAATGTCTTATGAAATCCTATGGATCAAAATAGTTTATTGTCTTATGAAACCAAATATTGTCCTCATATATTCTTAAATCTCAACTATCGAGCAACTAAAGTCTAAAGCTTTTTCCTAAAAGTACTTTGTAATCAGGCATTTTCCTTTTCATTTATGTAGTCATGAAGTATATTTTTTGACTGCAATGAGTTTGAGCTTTCCAGACAACTTTCACCTCTGGTTAAACTTACATTTTATGATGAAAGCTGTTATAAAATAACTAAGTTGCAGAAGAACATAAGTGTTAAGTTCGAGCCTCTCTCACCCAACTTTTTCTTTTCTTTCAAGTCATCTTAAACAGTTTTTCTGTAATTGTTTTTTAATGACAAAGTCGAGATGAAGACTTCATATCGGCCTATTAGCTCAGCTGGTTAGTGTGTCGTGCTAATAACGCGAAGGTCGCAGGTTCGAGACCTGCATGGGCCACTTTTTTACGTTCATCACCCACTTATTTGCAAAAAAAAAATTTTAAAAATGTAATGTCTGCTGCCAGGAGTCGAACCTGGGACTCCTAGCCAGAGTAGGAGCCGAAAGATTTGTTTAGCCATTTGAGTAATTGTGCTACAGCAGACTTTGTTGTTGTGTTTAATAAGACTACTCAAACCAACAAGACTGCAGAGGCTCAAGCTCACTCAGTACAAAGTATCCAAAGCTGCAAATCAAGTCAACCCAAGATGAAGCTGCTCTTAGACAATAGCTTGGTAACTTGTAATGCAATGTGATGTATCTTGTATGTAATCATGACTAGATCCAATGTAACAGTAGAATAGTCAAAGTGTAGTCAAGTAGTATAAGTATCTCATTCTTACTGTATTGTATCTAACAACTAGCTTATAGACCCGTTGACACCGGGTAATTTTTTAAAGAAATAGAGAAATGAGATGATAAGAAAAGTAATAATGTAAATTTGTTCCATTTAAAATATGAAACAAAGAATAAGACAATGCGTCTATTATAAGATAAGAAATTGCTTATGTTACAATTAAACTAACAAAGTCCAAGCTTGGGGTCTCCAAAATTTATTTTGTTGAGTAGCAAAAGATGTGTGTGAGCGCCTACGATTTACAACCATAGGGTTGGCGAATCTAAAATAGATTGACTCGAACATAAAATGATGTGTGTGAGCGCCTACCGATTCAAAACCCAATCCTTGCGATGATGATAGACCTTCAAGTACTTCTCTACATGTAGACTTTTTCCTAGGTTATATGATAAATTTTTAATCTTTTATTGGTTTAATTGGTGTGGAATTGTGAGATAATCATATGACACAAATTTTAAGTTATGTGATGCATTTAATTAGTATCTTATGGAGCATATGAATAGTATAATCAAGTTCATGTTTGCCAAATTACTGTAAATGTAATGAAATAGTAAGGAAACAACTAATAAAATATGAATGAAATGTGAATGAAATGTAATCAATGGCATCGAAACTCTCCTCGTCAACGTTGATTGGAATACGAAATCTGGAGTGAGCAGTTCGGCCTCCCGACATTAACAAAGATGCAATACCGCTGAATGGCACGTTCAAAACTATATCACCTTTTCTTCTAATACCGGATGCAAGTGTTTTCCATAAGAACGTCTTCCCGGTACCTCCGTAAGCATAAACAAAATAGACATCCCATGTTCCTGTATCAACGGAGTTCACTATGGTGTCATATACACTCTTCTGTTCCGTGGTCAAAGAGGCGTACAAACGTTCATATTTAGATTGCAACTCTATTGGGTTATAAGCTGTCTCATCGTATACAAGCCGGTTACCAAATTCAGTTATGTATCATCCGGATAAGGCATCTCAGGCCAACGCCTCAAAGTAGTACTTGTTGATCGCATAAGTTCTTCAATATAGTACAAAGCGATATTCTTTTTTTCATCGTCACTAACAATCAAAAACATAAAATAAATAACATGTTTGTAGATATTATTTATTTATTTATTTATTTATTATTATTATTATTATTATTATTATTATTATTATTATTATTATTATTATTATTATTAAGAGCAATCTTGTTAAAACATTAGACAAGATTAGTCTTACGTCGTTTTTGCCCGTACATTATATATATAGTAATTAGTGTTAAAAAAGAAAAAAGATATGACATAACTGAATTCAAAACAAAGTTTAAATACTTATAACTGTTTGTTATTTCTTTAGTGTTCTATTTGTGAATAAGGGTTGTGTTAACAAAGAACATAAATAGTTTACATTAATTTTTAAAGGAAATAATAAGTAATGTGTTAATGATATGATAAACAACTTGGTGTGCAACTATTTAAAAAGTAAGCGTGTCGTCTTTTACAATTGGTAAACAGTGAGAGCAAAGTTATACAATGAACGTCAAACACTTGAGTAGTCCATATTGATTACATGAACACCTATATTCTTAATTGAAATCTTGGAACTTGAATCTCGTTGTCCATAATCTTCTTCAAATTCTTACTGTCTCGTTAACTTTCTTTTTTCCAGTGTAGAGATATTCTTCTTTGTGTGCTTTATTTTCTTGATGCATGGTATCCTCTTTGCCTGCATGATTGCCTTCATTTTCATTTAACGGTCAAATACAGAAGAGGATAACATTCAACTAAAGAAGCATCCCTTAAAAGTTTAACTTGATTTACTATCACCATTTCAGAATAGTGTTGCATAGAACCAAAACAAATGATATGCAAAAGCTTGCAGTGATAAAACAACGAAACTTATTCAAGGAAATAGACCCTTTGATTTTAATTGTATTATCTTGTCATATATTACTTCTACTATGACATAGATGCAGATACAAACTATATCAAGTTAAAAGTCCGAATTCAAAGTAATATCAAGACTGCCTTCATCCACAAGAATACGAATTTAATGAATAATCATATATCAATGTTTAAAAAGTAGATTTAGGTAATATTAAATTATTAGTTGTGTCACTATCAGGGGTGTCACATGGGTCGACCTGAACCCGACCCGAACCCGATAAAACCCTATAGGGTCGGGTTCAACTCACCTTATCGGGTCTATCGGGTCAACCCGACCAACCCAATAACCTTATAGGGTCGGGTTAGGTTGTATTTTTCATACTTTATCGGGTTCGGGTTCAACTCGATAACCCGACAAATGTATAAGCCTTCCTTGTTTTTGTTTTCATTTAAGCCCAATAACACTTAACACCCTACCTGATGTATAATCATTGATTCACTGTTAGCCAATGTAGCACATATGAGATGTATACAGTAAACAAACAAAAAGAAATTACAAGTTACAACTACTTTTATTGAAACCTCAATGGACGCTACGTATTCGACTCAAACGTATCACTCATCGATCAAACTTTTCATACTCATTTTTCAAAACATCATCTTTGAATCTTTGATACTACATCACACTTAAAGATAAATTCTTTAATGGCAATATTTTGTTTCTAAGCCTACTACTGCAATTTAATGGCAATATGTTACGTAGTAATGTTTTGTTTTATTTTGTCATATGTTTTGTTAATGTTCAGTAGCCTACTGCAATTTAATGTCATATGTTTTGTTTTGTTTTTCTAAGCCTACTGCTCGGTACATAATCTGAAACCTACATTCGACCAATTCATATCTAAAGAGGGTCAATTTGGAGGCTAAACTGAAACCTATATCAGCTGCTATTAACAGCCTTTAAAGTCTTATATCTTTACGCAACTCAATAACAACCCGACAACCCAACCCGATTATGTAGTCCCTTGCAAAACAAATATAATGTGTATCAGTAGAGAATATTTGTCAATACAATACTCGGTAAGCTTTAATCAGGTATACTCGAGCCTAAAATATACATTTTGTTGTATTTTGGCATACACTTTAAAGATACGCCATGTCCCATGCGGCCAACATATATAACTTTATAAAACTAATTACAGAATTGGTACTGACGCATTTGAATGCTATAATAACCTCACAACTGTTAATGGATTACCCGAAACCATGATCATTTGTAACCGAAGTATCCTTAATAACCATGTTAAATGCTTTACAGGTAAGTATCCTTAATAACCATGTTAATAACTTAGATGTTAGGGGTGTTTGGATTCGCAGTCATTAAGTGTTAGATAGATAGGCATATCCAAAGAACCTTTGCCCTAAACATGCAATTGGAAAGTAAAGGCATGACCCAAAAGCTATATAGTAAAAATAGGAGCTTACATTCCACTGCTTATCCACTATAAATTTACCTATCATAGTAAAATTAGGAGCTTACATTCAACTCCTTATCCACTATAAATGTACCTATCATAATGAGTACATGTCGTTTAGTCATTAATCCTACTTGACATCTATAAAAAATAAGGTAATCCAAACACCCCTTAATTCGAACCATTCATAAGTAAATGGGTGGAGATTGCCATTTAAATGAAAGAACTATGAAAAAGTAAGTTACGCACTTACATTTCCATCTTTGTAAGTAAATTGCATTACTGTAGTAACGAACCTCGATTTTGCATAGAAGGATTCTCACAGGCTCATGAAACAAAAAGTCACCTCTTTAGTTGTTTCTTTAGTCGATAGTGTAAATCCAAAAGCCCTTTATTGACCTAATTTGTGCTCAAATCGGTACACATCTAACTTCTAAAGAAAAATTACAAACACCTAACTAAATCTGATAATAATAATAACCTATTTATCTTTATTCTGATAACAAATTTTACACCTAAATAACCAAATAACTTGTTCAAATACCTATATACAAACAGCCGCATACACCAAATTCTTATAGTAATTCACTGACAACTTGTCGAAAAGACTATCATCTTAAACTCATATAGAATATGAATACTTATACTAAATCGCCTCCGAATGGATTTTTTTTGTTGCAAAAATGAATGTTTGTGTTGTTTAGATGGAACGCTATTAGGATAGCTTTTAGTCAGTGTAGATAAAATTCTTAACTACGTTGAAAATAGAAACACTACTCCTCCAACCCGTCTGAGATAAACCTACCATACTTAAGCTAAAAGGCTAATGATTTAAATAAACTCAATTAAAAGGTTTATAATGAGCAGATAACTCTTGTAAACTTGAAAACAGCTAAAAGGGGAACATAGTCTTATTTCAAACTACTTAAGCAAATAACCGGTTCTAATTAACAATCCAAGATATATTGCAATAATATCCCAATCACCCACTAATATAACTTGCAATAAGTTCATGGTACCTTTTTTAATATGTTAGAAAACTTTACCTAGTTAATTAAGAAGATAGTGCAATCCAACGGGTTCGCAATTGTAATCTACCAAGCTAAAGAACCCTGCAAATGGAATCAATAACCATATTAGACAAAAAAGCAAAACGCAAACACATAGCTCAAGCTTCAAAAAAGTTCTTTTTACGGCGCCATTGGGGATTTAAGGTGTCATTACTTATAGTAACAGTAAATTAGGTATGATAAGTCAAAAAAATGTAGAACTCAGTAACAATAATTTCGAAATAAGCTTGCAAGAGGTTTGACCAGTGTCAGGGTGTACATTATATACGGGAGACACATAAGAACATCTTAAACAACAACAAATAGAGTAGTAATAAAGTTACCTGCATCCCATTAGTGCTATCAAATCCAACGTAAGAAAAAATATGGTTGGTTCACAGAGGCTTCAATGTATCAAACACCAGCATCACAGATTAGGCTCACAACACAGTCTTCCACATGCTCGTTCTGCAATAACAGAATTTACTCAGAACCTTTATTGAAAAAGAGTCTGAGATGGGCATCTAATTATTATGTATTCAAGTCACATATAACCATAAAAATATACTTACATTGCACATTAGTATTTGCCACTATTTCCATGCGTACCCATCTTCAATGCAGTGCTAAATAGCGATCTCCCAACAATTATCCTTCTGCATATGAAAGACAAATGATAAATTTCTAAGTGCTAAAACCTCATATACTTAGAAACGGCTGAATATGCCAAATAGTAACATACTCGTGCGAAGCCACTTCTGTAGGGACTATATTAAGAGTTTGATTGGTTTCTTGAGGATTATCACACTGTCTACCACTTAAATAAGATATGCAGTCACATTAAACTATGCAATTCAGAAAAGATGCACCTATAGCCCTCCCAACCATCGAACCTGATACAGAAGAGTTAAGTAATTAGGAAACGTGTCATGATGAGCGGGTCTCTAAAAACAAATAATATATTTCAGAAAATTTTACTATTGCTATTGGACCAGCAAACAATAATCAGGAGGTATTAATTCAACAAAAACTCATATTGCACATTCATTATTGCTATTGGACGAGCACCTACGTTATGTAGATAGTAATTTTGAATCGCATAAATAAAATAAACACATTACCTTGAGTAACAGGCCAGGCATGTCTGTTGTGTAAATCAGCATTAGCCAGAACAGCTTCTGAGGTATCCGTAATAGCAGGTCCACCCTGAACAATGCTGTCGCGCGTGACCATCCGATCATCGCTAAATTGTAGCCATAGGAGCAGGCATGCTCATAGTGAAGTACTGAAGTGACAGTCTTATATAAACAGACCTGCAAAAAGAATACTCATTAAGAATAATCACAATTTTTTGACCGATCAAGAATGCAACAGAGAGATTACGTACAACAGACATAAATAGTTTCATATATCAGTATTATTGACAAAATGATACAAAAATACACACCTCCTCCTGTTAGTAGGTTCCAAACTTATGTTGATTGTTCCAAGCCTAATATAAGCTCTTGTGAGCCTTCTTGTTGGTTATCTTCCCACCACCTCCCCGCCTCTCTTTCCCGAAAGAAAAAACATGTAACGCCACAAATGCTGTTCAAAAATTGTATCTCACCAAGATTGAATCAGAAGCATGACCCAAGACTGCCTAATTGTATAACATAATCGATAAAAAAAAATGTAATTTACAACTAATAATTCAAAACCCTAAATACTAAAATTAAATAGGTACATACAAGTGTTCGATCGACAAATAAACAATTATTCGAAAGACTGTGAATTTATATTGAATGTGATTTTGAATTAGTATTGAAACTGATTTTGAATCGTGTAGAGGAAGTAAATGGATGAATGGTAACCGATTTGGGAAGGAGCGTGTCATAGAAGAATGACTTTTAATGATTTTTGGAAAGGTTTTTCTGATTAAATGCTCGTGAATAAAAGAGAAGAAGAAACGCATAGAGATATGAATGGGAACAAAGACTTTTCATTGAAGGAGGAGCGTAACATCGGGCTATGTTTTGCACAAAGATTTTTGGAGCTTTTTTGGGCAATGAGCGGTGAACAATGAGCTTTTTGATTTTTAGTGTTCGTTTGGCATGAGACCTGTGGGCTTTGCTATTTTTTAGGAAAGCTCATTTTCCCAATGCTTCTTTATGAAGCTGTGAGCTTTTTTGGCTACTGCTCACAGCTCACTGCTACCGCTCACTACTACTGCTCACAGCTACTTTTGCCAAACATAGCTTTATCAATCAAATTGACGCTCCTCCATTGTTTTAATAAGACATTGAATGGTGATTACTGATTTTACAAAAATAACACAAAGAGGATGTTTGACCACAGTTTTTGAGAGTTTACAAAAATAACCCAAAAGATTGTTGCATAAAGGAGGTGTACATTGGTGCTAAATTAGGAAGTCCACATCATAGCATTAAACGAATTTTTAATGCTCCGTGCTTAGGAGACTTGTAAAAAAGCTTATTTTATTATATAGATATAGATTTCATTAATACAATTCACTTTTCACTTTTACTCTCACTTCTTATCATGGTATCAAAGCCTACATCCTGCTCTACCATACAACCACCATAATTCCACCATTTCTAACTAACTTCCATCATAACAAACCCTCATAACTAACTCCCACCACCATAACAAACCATCATAACTAACTTCCACCATTATCAACCACCATACCTTCATCAAAACAACTCAAATCACACAGTTTTCAACTCCTTACATCATTTCACTTACTCCTATCATAACTTTTCAGATCAAATTCAACAAATTCACCACCATAACCAATTTTCCCGCCAAGATTCATTCAAACTGAAACCATCACAAACTGTCATTGCACCACCATAATCTGTCATAAATCACCATAATCACTCACAAATCACTCAAAAGATGACTCAAACAACCAATTCTGGTAATGATACACCATCAAACACTCATCCAGTCACAGACATCAATTCAGTTAACCATCCATTGTATTTCCATCCCCAAGATCACCCTGGAATGATTCTAATTGCCAAGAAACTCACTGGTTCTGAGAATTACAGTACATGGAGAAGATCCATGATGATAGCTTTGAGTGCTAGAAACAAGTTGAAGCTGATTAATGGAGAATTTGAAGAACCAGATATCTCATCACCAACAAGATCCTATTGGGAAAGAGCCAATGACATGATCATTTCTTGGGTGCTTAACACAGTTTCAGAGCAAATTGGCAACAATCTCAACTTTGTTCATAGTGCACACTCTCTATGGCATCAATTGGAAGATCACTACTCTCAACTTGATAACCACATAATCTACCAACTTACCAATGAAATTGTGCATCTAAAGCAGTTGAACAGTTATGTTGAAGTTTATTACCACAAACTTAAAGGACTATGGGATGAGTTAGATGCCTTGGAGACTCCTTACAGTTGCACTTGCAAATGTGTATGTGAAAATGGGAGATCCAATGGAGAAAGAGACCAGAGGAAGAGATTGATGCAGTTCTTGATGGGATTGGATGAAAGCTACACCAATTTCAGAGGCCAAATCCTGCTACTACAACCCCTTCCTATGGTAGCCAAAGCATATAGCATGCTAAGACAAGAAGAAAAGCAGAGAGAGGTACCAAAACAAGTTTCTAACCCAGTTCCATTTGCTCGTAATACTTACAGAACTGCACATTCAAACACTCACACACAAAACAGAACACCAAACACCACTACACCCTCTCAAACACAAAATCAGAACAGGAGAAGTTCATTCAAAGTAGGGGTCATTTGTGGTAATTGCAACAAGGAGGGACACACAAAAGAAGAATGTTACAAATTGGTTGGTTACCCTATTGGTCATCCACTTCACAACAAGTATATTCCACCTCAGAAGAGACAGAATCAGAACATGTCAAGGACTGTCAATTTGGCCATGACAAATGATGACACACCAGCTGAGGTTACTCCAACTGAACCACCCAATCTTGTGAACCTGCCACCAGACTATTCAGTCACTGCTAGGATGGACATGCTTCAGAATCAGCTCAATCAAGTTCTATTGATGATGCAACACAACAATGAAACTTCCACCTCTGGCTCACAAAACTTCATGGCAGGTAAACCACATAGACTTATAGCTCATTACATTTCTGGTTCTAAGGATATTTGGATTATAGATAGTGGTGCTACTGATCATATATGCATATCCCTCACCCTCATGCATAACATAATCACTTGTATCACACCAATAACTGTGCACTTACCAAATGGCCACACAATTCAAGTCACTAAATTTGGCTCAGTCACATTGCAATCCAACATCACATTACACAATGTGCTTTACATTCCAACCTTCACATACAACCTCATTTCCATAAGCCAAATCCTCAAACACACTTTAAAATCAATCACCTTCACTCATGACACTTTTGTTTTTCAGGGCCATGATGGTTCCCAAACACATGGAACACTTAGTGGTGGGTTGTATATCTTACCTTCTGCAACATCAACTTCATCTACTCACATAACTGCTACAACATTGTTTGCTTCCAGTTCTATTGGTGCGGGTTTTGGTAAAAACCGAACCGCACCCGCAATTGCGGTTTTTAAAAAGTGAGAATCTGCAACCGCGCGGTTTTGCGGGTTCGCGGTTTTGCGGTTTGGTTTTACGGTTTTTAAAATAATTTTTTCTCAAATTATATTTTTCGTATATAATTATTATAGAATAAATATATCATAAGGTTACATGATGGATTGAAACATATATACAAAATGTTGTGTATTTAGTATGAAATTATAAATCTATACAATAGTTAAATTTAAATGGGGTGAAGAATTTTAAAAACTTCGATAATAAATCGATAGAAAAATAAAATTATATGACCTAAAAACTCAAAAATAATAACTTATAAAATTCGTTTAAGACAACTAATTATGAAAGTATAAACAAAAGTATCTTATCATACAAAAATTATGAAATTTAGTTGGTTTATTTAGAAAAAATATATAATATATTTGAATATGACTTTGCGGTGCGGTGCGGTTATTGCGGTGCGGTTTTTCGGTGAAAACCGAAACCGCACCGCAAAATACGGGTTTTTTATTTTCAGGAACCGCACCACGGTTTTTGTTGCGGTTTCGGTTTTTGCGGTGTGGGTTTTGCGGTTTGCGGTGCGGTTCCTGCTCACCCCTACTCAAGAAGTACTTAAACATGTAGCCAAGTTACCCATTTCAATTTCTAGTTCTGATAATCCTCAATGTACCATATGTCCTTTGTCTAAACACCATGTTTTACCTTTTTCACCCAGTTTATCTCATGCTAGCTCTGTATTGTATCTAACAATTTCATTAATACAATTCACTTTTCACTTTTACTCTCACTTCTTATCAGTGTTTTTACTATGAACTTATTTAAAGCGAATAATTTACAAAGGACTCTTTTTGAGAGTTTTTTCCATGCATATAAAAACCCCAAACTATTCGTACCTTTTATTTTCCTCTTCTCCTTTCCTTGTCGCCTCATTATTATCTATAAGATGATGTATTTGTCAATTCTCCCCTTAAAAGATCACCAAGACAAATTGTTCAACAAGTCAATCAAGAAAAGTTTCGTACGTTTAAAATTTTCAACTCTTCTCTAGAGGAGAAAAACCTTTCACTTTTCAAAAAATTTAGAAACGAAAAAACAAGAAAAATTTTCTATAACTAAACGCTACCTAACATAATATATCTAAAGTCCCATGCTTCGTTTAAGTAATCTGAGATTTCATTATTTATAGGGCTACTGGTCTAAAAAGACATCAAACTTGTCACATTTTCTTATTGTAAGCACTCACATTTTATTTTTCTATTTAATATACAAACTCGTTAATTATTCATATTGTATGTACCATTAGAAAATCAAATGACATGGCACAATTTATTAACACAATTGCCCGATAAGCATCTCACATGAGTGCATTGTGGTCATTTGACTCTTCTTCATCTTCTATTTCCCTTGATCTTCAGTTTTATATCATCTACTTCAACAATCTAAACCTCAGACAATCAAAACACAAATAAGCTTGTTGCAACAAGATTATTCGAGTGTCTCAATTCGAACAGTTTTATTTATGGGTGAAAATGAGCCGAGTTGTTCATGAAAAGCTTGGAATCGAGTTAATCGGGTATGCGGATAAGCAAAAGTTATAAAACTCAAAATAATAGGTATATTAACTTCTTTTTTCACCTAACCATACAAAAGAAATAATGAAGGGTAGTTGGTTTATTTAATGAGATGAAACGTTACAACAATCTTATTTAAAACACCATAAACATCTTTCATCACTTCATTTATTTCTAGCACGTACCTACTAATACGAATCTTGTGTTATTACACTTTAACTTGTGATTGGGTTTGATTTACAAGTAGGCTGATCATGGTAAAAAAACCAGACCGGACCGATAAAAATCAAGCTGAATCAAAAATCAAGTTGGCTAAAACACCGGACCCAGGACCAAAACCAAATGTGTTCGATTCAATCCAGCCAAACAAAGCATATTAACTGGTTGTGCATAAAACCGGACCAAAATATGTTGTGTCCAATTATATCGAGCTTGGGTCGTGCCGTTTACCGGCTCGACTCGGTTCACTCGATATTTACCGAGAGACAAAGTCACAAACAATGTTTTGAAAACCGGGTTCGAAATCGACCCGATCGAGTAACGGACACCGGGTCAACCGGTTTGACCGTCGAGTCAACCCGGGTTTTAATTAAAAATTTTAAAAAAATGAAACCCGACCGGGTTTCGAGAACCGGGTTAACCCGGGTCACTCAAAACCCAGCGGGTTTTAACCGGGTGAACCCGTTTTTTTTCCGGAACCGGTGGAACCGGTTAACCCGGGTTTCAAAAGACTGCTCACAAAACCAATTAGTGGCAAACAAAAAGACAAATGGTCACTTGTATAACTCAAAGCCACATGCCAAAACAGAAGTGAACAAACAAACACCCCCAAACACAACAACAACAACGTTCGATCGATCACCTTCAATCTTCCTAAACAACGTTAATTCCATCAAACTTATGTTTCAAAGGTACAACAACACAACACTTTCTTCATTAATTTTCATTTCTAGAGAGAGAAACACTCTTTAAACACAAAAATTCAATTTTAATTCAGAAATTGAGTAAATAATAGGTAATTAGTTGTTGTATAACTTTTTATATTTTTTTAAACTTATTTTTTATAAAAAAAATATCATTTTCAGATGTTTCTGTTTGTTAGAAGGTTTCAGTATGTGAAATGATGGGAATTTAGTGTTTAATTTGAATTTTGTAGTTAGGGTTTTGTATTTGAATTTATGGAATTTGGCTTGTTTTGAATTTTGGGTTTGAGTATAAAGTGTGTAAAGTTTGCTAATCTTTTTTTTTTTTTTTTTTTTTTTTTTTTTTTTTTTTTTTTTTTTTTTTTTTTTTTTTTGGGGACTTTTTTTTTTTTTATTTTTTTTTTTTTTTTTTTTTTTTTTTNAAGAAAAGGTACATAGAATAATTAATTAATGGTTGATTCATTAATTGATAGTTTTATCTTTCCCTCTTTTGTTACTCATTACACCAATTACTAACATTTATCTTTCCATTTTTTGTTGCTTATGACAGCCTCTTTTAAAGCTCAGGTTCCTAAAGTTCACCCTTACAACGTTCAGGACCCTTGACCTTAGTGTGGCTCCGAATCTTGAGAAACTAATTCTTCACTATTGTCCTAATTTGGTAGAAGTTCATTTCCAGGTTACTCCAAATCTAAAGGAGTTACTTATCAATTATTGTGATAGATTGGAAAAATTACACATGCCTGCTGAAAGTCCAAAACTCATATCTCTTGACCTCAATAATGTAAAGTTGAGGACCCTTCACCTCGGGGTTACTCCAAATCTTGAGACGCTAAGAGTCAGGGATTGTGCTAATTTGGTCGAACTTCAGATTCCTGCTGAATGTCTAAAGCTCGTTAATCTCGACCTCAGTAATTGTATTCAAGTTGCGGAATTGCCTGTGGAAATTGGACGGTTAGAATGTTTAAAAATGTTGCATATCACTGGAACAGGCATTAGTCATCTTCCAGAGAGTATTTTTAGGGTGAAAGGTCTGCTTATTGTTGGGTCTAGACGGCTTCTTGAGTCATGTGGTTTTACATCCGAGATAAAAACCTCTGATAATAAAACATTTTACTGCTACATATAAAGCCGTGAATAGCATAGGCACCAAAAGCAGAAGTCCCCTGTACCGTAGTCGAGTGATGATTTTGAACATCTCCAAAGCCCAAACAAGTCACTGTAGTAAGAACTTTTTTAACAGGTACTTTCTCCCTTCTCTATAAATTGTTGTATGTTTGATGAAGATTGCAATTATTTCCGTGTCGGATGTAAATGATGTTCCTCACTTTATTTTTAAAAGGTTATCAATATGTGGTTCAGTAAGAGGATTTCTGCAGGTGGTGCACCAGTTGTTTTTGTTGTTATAGATTCTGGTCGTATTGATGTTACTTTTGCTAAGAAGATTAGAAAGATTCATTCTATTTCATGGGTCTGATCAGTGAAAGATTTGCAAAAATATAGTCTATAATGGGTTGAAAATCAGTGAAAGATTGACTTTTGAGTCAAACTATTGACTTTTGAATGGATTTCATTGTCTATGGAAGCACATATGATATATTATATATAGTGTTTACTAGTACTAAAAAAGCTACTAAACATGTTTCAGGAATACGAAGCTACTTCACTGTGAGTGATATGTGAAAATCCATTTTTCTACAGAATCTGAAGCCAGGAACAAAGGATGCAGTTATCAAATAAAACAACATTACTTATTTTTCCATGTGGCAGCCACTCAGTAACTTGTTAACATGTTTGATTCTGAATCATGATGTATAGTTGGATATCTTTCATATGCAGTTTTTAGCAATTTTAAAGAAATATACAATTGATAAATTCTAAAAATTAACGATAGTTGAATTGAGCTTTAAACTAGTTTGTGGTATCATTTATTGCCAAGGTTGTAAATATCGCTCGGCGGTACCGTGGCGGTCGACCCCCGAAATCCGCCATATCGGTCTTGGCGGCGCCATGGCGGAGACCATAAATTATAAAGGAATATGAAAAAAAAAAACCCTAGATCTAGGCTAGATCTGAAGTGAATATGAAAAAAAAACCCTAGATCTGAAGTTAAACGGCGTTGACCGGCGTGAATCTGAAAAAAAAAACCCTAGATATGAAGTTGACCGGCGTTGACCATCGTTGACCGACCGCCGCCGAGGCCGATTTTGACCGCCAAGCTCCGATTTTTACCGATTTTTGAAAGATTTTGACCAATTTTGACCAAAACGCCAAGTTAGACTGATATGGGAAATATCGTGGCGGTGGACCACCGAAATCCGCCATGGCCGATTTTTACAACATCCTTCAAGTGTGGGTCAACCAACAAACACTCCTGTTTGAATTTTGGAAAAAATGATGTGCCTAGTATGATGACAAAAACTATTTGATTAGGAAAACAATTGTATTAGAATCAAATGCAATTTTGACACTTCAATCTGTCAATAGCAACATATTAAATTTTGGTAGTTAAACAACTTGGAGGTTTGTTCATCTGAAAACGTTTGGGCGACTTTCAACCTGTTTGACGTATCTCTTCCTCTTTTTGTAGCTTACCCTGTTTAATTCTTTAGAGTAGAACAAAACCCAAATCGTAAATGGATCTAAATCGCTACCTCTATCAGCATTGGATTGACTAAAGACCAGCTACATGCACTTTGTTTATAAATAGAACTATTATAGAATTTGTTCATGCATGCTTGATGTGTTATATTAGTACCATTATTAGAGCATCAGCATGATTCATGGTTGTAATCATCCGGCAACCTCGGATGAGTTACTTCTGTTTCCTGATAGTTTCGAATTCGTTGAACATTTAATGTGCTTTGCTCAAACTGTGCCACTGTGGCTGAACATATATGTAATTTCAGTTTTTCCAAGTCATGAGGTTACCACACACTGATCTGTTATTCTTTTATTATATTAGGTCTTACTTTTGGTTCTAGTATCTTTATTTTCTTATGTATGCACTCGGTGTCATCTAGTCATCCCTTGATCGTGTATGGGCTTATCTTATTGCAACACTATTTTGTTCCGTAACCTAAAGATCTAGGTTAACATGTTAAGAATCTTAAGTTTTCCATTGGAAAGATACTTCCTAAGCTTTTAGCGTGCGACTGATGCTTTAACATTAGCACTGACCTATGCTATGCGGTTATGCTCCATGTGTAGCATTGACAAAATAAGATTCAAACACTAGTAGGCCATATCAAACCTCACTATCTGTTTCATGATTGGAATGGCATAATATAAAGTATATATAGGTGGTGAACATGGGTGGGTTGGATAAGGGTCAATTTGACTATAAATCTTACCGAGCCAAATATAATTGCGAAAAATAAAATATAATAGAAGATTTTGTAGAAACCGATTTAGGAAGTTATATGCATGAACTTTTCAGACACTGTACTTACATTCATCTGATTGCTGTAAGTTTGCAGGGAACTTTGGTAGATTAGCTCATCAGATGGATATGCTTAAGATTCATAAATGATGAGAAGCACTGTACTAGAATGCTGCTTATTGCAGTTAATCTAGGAAGTACAAACCATTAGGTAAATAATACTGGAAATGAGGGTTCAGAAGAAGTAATCATTGCATTGTTACAAGCACCCGAAAGCTGCAGGTGGACCACCGGAGGTATCTGGCTTCGGGAACTGGGTTAACTGTGCAAGGTCTTCTTAGTCATAGTAGTTTATTGGTTCAGGAAATAGCTAAAGCTCTTTATGATATGTGGGCCCCGGTTAATGACATTGATGGAACACCAACCGATGTCAATGCCGATGCTACGTCTCCAAATGGAAATAATAATGAACAAAAATCAGAAGAATTGATTTGTTATGATGCCGTTCAACAAGAAACAGATGAACGAGAGATACCAACAACACAAGAAGTAGTTATGGAATCTGAAATGGAAATAAGTTCGATACCTGTTGAAGATGACTCGCCCATCGAGGAGGCCCCTCTCGCAATAAAGAGGCCGGGTAAAAGACGTCAAAAAAAGAGGTCTAAAAATGACGAATCGGATAAGGAACAACGTAATGTTCCATGGACCATGGCAGAAGAAATTGCGTTGTGTAAAGCTTGGGTCAACACATCCGAAGACAGCGCCAGAGGGAATGCGAAGAAAGCACAAGGGTTTTGGACGGAGGTACTACATAACCTTGAGAGAGAAATGGGTGTATCCGGAATTCGTACTTATGATTCGATTAACTGTAAATGGAAGGGTTTGCGTGTTAAGGTAAGTCAATTTTGTTCCAGTTACGATAATGTGGTTAGAATGAATGAGAATGAGTCAAATGAGGTGGTCCTCCAAAAGGCAATAGATGAATACCGTGCTGAGTATGGGATGCACTTCACCCTTCTTCATGCATGGAGACTTTTAAAAGATCATAAAAAATGGAAAGAGGTAGAACTTCCAAAAATTCGAGGGCAAGGTCACTTAGGGAAGAAATCGAAGTCCACCTCACTCACCACATCTGAGTCAGCACATGTTGTGCAAGAAACTCGACCAGTAGGCGGGGACAAAGCCAAGAAGAAAGTGGCATCGTCGTTCGTTCCATCGGCGTCTTCCGGTGAACCTCTCGTTGATATGGTGATGGAGAAATGGACAAAGGCTGAGACGTGTTTTTTGGAAATAAAGAAGGGAGAGTGGGATGTCTTTTTGGAACTAAAAAAACAGGAAATCGAGATCAAGAAAAGGGAGATTGCACTGCGAGAAAAGGAGTTTGAGTTCCTTCAAGATAAGCAACGCCAAAAAGATGAACTATTATATACAACACCCCATGATCATTTGAGGGGCAAACAACTCGAGAAAGTGCTGGAGACGAAGGAAAAAATTAAGGCGAAATATAATTTAGATTATTAGTTTATCTTTTTAGTTTCTTAAGTAATTTTGTTTAACTAATGAAGTTATAAAGTTAGTATTTAATAGTTTTGTTTTAAAAAACTTAATTTGGTGGTTGATTTGGTTGTCACCAGCTACCTTTGTTTTGTGAAAGATTCGATGAAGAAGTGAATGCTGATTTAAGGTGATGAATTTGATCACCACCAGAGTCAATATGATAGACAATACTGCCTATTAAAAACAACATTGTTACATATTTTTTTAGTACTATTTTTATAACGAAAGGAGTTATGTTAAAAATATCAAAGTTAAATTTTAATATAAAGTTGAAGGGTTGTATATGACTTAAAGAAAACAACAATACTTAATCCACATCCCTGTATGGATGAGGTGTGAATAAAAAGAATTGATTAAGAAAAAAAACAAGAAAACATTGTTACATATTGTCTTGAAAACGACAACAATAACCTCAACTCATTTTCAGGGGTCCCTGGCTCCCTGCCATCAACCCTTTCATAAAAGAAGTCTATTTTTATTATAATTATATATAAAAGAAGTCTTGAATTGACACTTTCGTGAGTTCCTTAATTTGTCCAACACATTCTTCAATCTTCAAAAAACTAAATTTTATCCTCCATTTTGTTCCTCAAAAGAAGAGAATTGATACATAGACCTAATTGTAGACCTAATTGTGGACCTAAAGACACGTGGCATCATCTTGATGGTTGCAGACAGGGACCCACTTATTTTACAACTCATCAGGATGATGCCACATAATTTTAGGTCCACAATTAGGTCTATAATTAGGTCCATGTATCATTTCTCAAGAAGAGAATAATAAATAGCAACTGCAATATACATGATACATGCACTATATCATTATAACTTGACAACATATACTCATATTATCATGTTTAGACTTGACTCATGACCACATATACTCATATTATCATGTTTAGACTTGACTCATGCATTTAATTTAACTAGCCCAAATTAACTGATACAACACTCGGCTTTCTCAATAAATTCACTCAAGTTCCGTCTTTGATCACTGTTATCATATTTCGAATTGAGATACGCCCAAAACTTTATAAAAACTTTGGGATGTCTCAAATTGTGTACGCATTGGTCGAAAGTTAAGAAACCATTGTTATAGCAAATACATAGATACACGGGACAGAGAATATGTGATTGTATGTAATTAATTCTTACTATATGAAAACCATTTTTGTTCATAATTAAAATCAACAACCTGCCATATACTCAAATATCTATGTTAAGTCTAACATATCTTTTTTAACATTACACTTGTGTTTCGTGTTTGTGCCATAAAAAGAATGGTTGAGATTTGGTAAGTTGTTGGATGTTATAACGAATAAGTTAGTGATTTATTAATGCACATTAACTCACTCACCCAACTAATAAATATCTTTTTGATACAATTGGGAATAAAAGTTGTGGGAGCTCAATTTCATATTAATAAGTTACGTACTCACATGTCAAGGGATAAATTCTAGTCATTTATTTCTTTGATCAAATAAAAACCTACTTTCACCCATGTTAAAGAAAAGGAAAAAAAATGGTATATCTTAAACCTTAATTGTTAAACAAAACCATCGCGACGAACATTTATTATCTATCCATAGACGGACACTTTGATATATTTGTGACAAACTTTTTTTTTTTTTTTTTTTTTTT
>LBNU01033771.1:42485-64177 GCA_014162995.1 Artemisia annua
TTTTTTTTTTTTTTTTTTTTTTTTTTTTTTTTTTTTTTTTTTTTTTTCGCCTTTTTTTCGTTCTATATTTCATACTTTTTTCGCTATTAGAGCATTGGGTACGGTGGAGCCGTGGAGCTCGTGCCGTGGGCAAAAAGTGATGTCACGTCAGCAAAAATCTCCACGGCACCAGAAATCCCACGGCACCACATTTTGGCCGTATCCGTTGTCACCAGAAATTCTGGTGCCGTCGGCCTTTTTTTTCTTTTTTTCTTTTTTTCTTCTTCTTTTACATAAAATAAAACATACACAATATTAACTAAAATAAACTTCATTAATTAAAAAACACATTACATTAATAAAACTAAAACACATTGCATAGAAAATAGGGACTAACATTGCAAGAAAAATACTAACAAGGACTAATAATGTAAACTTTCATAACAAAAGGTTTAAAGTGAAACTTTTGTTAACAAAAACAACAACAACAAAAACAACAATAACAACAACAACAAAAAAAAAAAAAAAAAAAAAAATCTTCTTGCTTTTTTCCCCGTTGGAAATCTGCAGCGGGAGGAAAAAAACCAAAAAAAACTATCTTTTTACAAACAAACACAAAAACAATCACACACAAACATGAAATACACACACATAAACACAACACCCAAGAAAAAAAATACCCACCACGCTGGCTGGTGGCTACGGCGCAAGAGGCTATGGCGTGAACACCGGTACCGTGAGCCATTGCATTTTTTGGGCTGGAGGGATGGTGCGACTCCACCAGCCAACCGCACCTCCTGCTCTTAAAACTTGCATGATAAATCACATGTGATTCAGAATTACTTTTAATGTTCGAACATCTAAAACCTGTAGTAATAAATAAACGTAACTTTTTCCACAAAATTCCAAAAGTTTCACTTTTTTTACTGAAAACAATACATTCATAACTTTTCAACCATAAATAACGTATTATATTTTGAATTATAGATTATAACATTTGATTTGTCAAAATAGACAAAAACACTTAAAATTATAGATGATTTTTACACGTCTTCTATGATATGTGATTCTTAACACATGTGATTTGTATCACACATGATTATAGAAGTTTCATAACTAAACTGCTCTAATTTAAAAGTTCATATAAAATGTATATGGCTGAAAAGCCACGAATGTATGTTTTTCATTAAAAAGCAGAGAAACTTTTTGATTCATGTTAAAAATTTTGGTTGGCAAAAGTGACTTTTGACCAACTTTGGCACAATTATCTATGTGTATGTATCAAATATATAAGTAATAGTTTGTAGGTTCGCATTCTCATCGAAGAGAGCATCACAATGAGACTTTATGTGTCCAAAATAGAGTTGATGTGAACGACATCGGGTCTCAAAGTTATATTTTCGGCACCATGCTTAAAGAGAAAAAGTGATTTGTTTTCTATCTCACATCTGTGGGATGAGTAAACTTGAATGGAGTCTATTGCGTACATCAAATGAATAATTATTATTGAATTCCAACATAAGAAATACGCATCTGAAAAGGTGAAATTCCATGCAGTTTCGTTAAGTCCGGCAGTACAACTTACTGTTTTGGCTGTTGTATCCCGGTAAACAGACGCCGAATCTGTTAGAATGAAAGCATGCCAAACACGTGCCTCGACTTTTTCTCTATTGGTGATCTAGCAAGTCTTTTTTACTAGTTTATTATTTTATTTATTTATTATTTATAGGAGTCTCCCTTCTTTCTCTGGTTTTATTATATCTGTTTTAATTTTTCTGTTATTTAGTTACTGTTAATTTTATTTATCGTAATCTTGATTTTATTAATAAAGTGTAAACATTTCCCTACAATCTTAATTCTTTCCATTGATGCCCTCCTAAGGAAGTTGTCATTTCTCGGTAAGAAGTAGATTCATTTTCTACAATATAAGAAACAAAATCATGTCCAAATGCTTTCTCGGTTTTTGCGTGTCTGCTTCTTCTAGGTTCAACCTAATCTTCTTCGGGTTGATCTTATCTCTCATCATGGAGATCGTAATCAATCTTTTGTTTGTCTCTTATCACGAAAAACATTATCAGTAGTTGTCTCTCATCATGGAAAAATGTACCATCTAGTCTAGATGAACATCCATTCTCCTCGGATAAACAAGGAAACACAGTTTCAAACACTGGAAGTTTTCCTTGATTCCATTTTGTGTATATTCGGGGGAGATAGGCTAAGGAACTTGACCATATGAACCTAGTGATTTATGTCCGCCCCACCTGAAGCATGAGATTAGTTTAATAGGAAACATAATCATAAGCAATGTAGGATGAATAATTAGGCTTGTACACTTCTCTCTTATTGCTCACAACTTTACATTTAATTCTTGTTTTTATTTGCTTTCTGTTACTTTAGTTTAATTAATCATTTCAACCTTCAACTCACTTAAAATAGTGACACTAGACTTAAATAGGATCTAAACCACATAGCTCTTGGGACGACCTCGGTTTTACCATCTATTAGTCTACACGCGACTGGATTCTCTGTCCGTTAGTGCAAATAGGTAGACCTTAGGTAATCGAGCAATTATAAATATTAAGACCTGGTCAGTAAAACTTGCATCATGCTCCTACAATTTTTTTGCTACAAAATTAACCCGACATGGCTTTTTATATGAGCGATAATTAAAATGGCTATAGATATGACTTAATACATGTTTTATAAGATGCTAATAGTCAGTTGATTTGTAAAAAAATATATCATTAGCGCTAATATATGCTCCAACATATTATTATAAATAAATTTATACATGAAAAAGACTTATCTTAAATCATAATGCACACCCTGCATATGCTTTTGGGAAAATGATCCCTGCTGCAAACTGCAAGGATCATACCTGATGTTTGTATTTATAGCAGAGGATGGTTTATGTATAATTCAAGATCTTAAAAGATGAAACTATAAATATTAAAAATGAAAAAAAATAAAAAATAAATAAAAATTGTTCTTTGCTGCACAGAAGGAAGTTGTTGCAGCAGCAGGGATGTTATTCCCTATGCTTTTTACTACTTACGCCTTGGTTATAATTTGAGGCCGATCAAACTAGTTGTTTTAAAAGTATAATGATGACCAACTTATATAACTAGCTTAACCATTAGATATTAATTACAACGTATATTAAGATTTAACAGGACCAACAAGGCAACAATAGTTCTGGAACTTTAGTAAGTTAAAAATGTACTCCGTATGAATTTGCATTTGTTTGAGTATTTTGTTTAAACATTTTCGTTTTGTACTTGTCTAATTCCACTAGAATTAATAATTTCATTTATTTGACGTGAGAGAATTAGCATAAGAATCATGATGCAAAAATTTTAAAAAACAATCCAAAAAATGAGTAAGACTTTACTCCCATAAACAACATCGAATGGTACCTTTTCGACTAAACCATTACACATCATTGTGGTTTGAATAAAATAATACACTAGTTCTAAACAAAATAGTCAAACATAATTTTACTTTATAATTCTAAAATCAAGAAATCACATCATGATTTTTTTTAATATTTAATGAATTTAGTCAATACGAGTCTTAGTAACTCCATATACTTAAGATAGTATTTGTTACTGTTATTGTACAACATCAATTGATGTTAAATTTAACTTGATTTATAATGAATGAAAGTAACGCGATAAGCTCATGTGTAATCTTTTACTAGTTTTAGTCTTTGCGTGCACATTGGTTTAACATAAGTCACATTAACGAAATTTAAACATAAGTCAAATTTAGTAAATATTATGTTATAATCTCATGCGTACATCAAGTTTTTGTATATAAATTAAGTTAATTTCATAGCAATATTATAAAGATTGTTACACATAAAAGAATGAAGTCAATGTCTCTTTTATTTATTTGCATATCTCAACTAATTCGTATTTTAGGTTGATTTTTTTAGAACGATAATTTTAACTAACTCACAACATTTACACCATAAATCTATCTCATATTTTCTAAGTAGAACGTAACCAACAACCATCTGACTAAAAAGTTTCTCACACAACATAAGATACCATTAACACACAAACCATTTGGTCGTATTTTAGTTTGATATTATTACTATTATGCATATAGATTATTTTAGTATTGCAATCAACTTAGTAGTAGTAGTGGTGGTGGTGGTGGTAGTAGTAGTAGTCGTGGTAGTAGTAGTCGTGGTAGTCGTGGTGGTGGTAGTGGTAGTAGTAGTAGTAGTAGTCGTCGTCGTAGTCGTCGTAGTAGTAGTCGTCGTAGTCGTCGTAGTAGTCGTCGTAGTCGTCGTAGTAGTCATCATAGTAGTCGTCGTCGTCGTAGTAGTCGTAGTCGTCGTCGTAGTAGTCGTAGCAGCAGCGGCAGCAGCAGCAGAAAAGGAGCAGCAGCAGCAGCAGTAGCAGTAGCAGTAGCAGTAGTAATAACAAGTGTTTTATAACAAAATTTAAAATACATGGAGTACTAAATTTATAAATTTACTAAAATTATGAAAATCGAGAATTTTTACACTTAAATTCATATAATTGAATTTGGGATTAAACCGTCTTTAAAACTTTTGGACATGATTGTAAATTTTATTAATCAATCTTAGTTTATATTTAAGTTCAAAGGTATAAAAAAGAGTTATTAATGTCATGCGATATTTTTTGTTTTTTATTTGTTTAATTATAGAATCGTAAATTTCATGAAATTTTCATGTGCTAATAAGAAGGCTTAATTCTACCACGTGCTATATCAATTCAAAGTTATCTCTTATTCTAGGAAAGATATAATAAAGGAACATATTTGACGTAAAAAAAATGATAATCTAACAAACCTACTGGATAGTCTAGTTGAGTTAAAAGTATGGGGATAATTTCATATTTAACCAACTTAAATATCAAAATTCTATGTTTACTCAAAACGCAAGTTTTTAATGTATAAGTAAAATTATCACATTTTCTAAGTAGAACGTAACCAACAACCATTTGACTAAAAAGTTTCTCACACAACACAAGATACCATTAACACACAAACCATTTGGTCATATTTTAGTTTGATATTATTACTATTATGCATACAGATTATTTTAGTATTACAATCAACTTAATAATAATAATAATAGTAATAATAATAATAGTAGTAGTAATAATAATAAATAATAATAATAATAATAATAATAATAATAATAATAATAATAATAACAATAATAAGAATAAAAATAATAAGAATAACAATAACAATAATAAGAATAACAATAAGAATAATAAAAATAACAATAATACTAATAACAATAATAATAATAATAATCATAAAAGTAGTAATCATAGTAGTAGTAATCATAGTAGTAATCATGTAGTAGTAGCGGTAGTAGTGGTGGTAGTGGTAGTCGTAGTAGTAGTCGTGGTAGTCGTGGTAGTAGTAGTAGTAGTAGTAGTAGTGGTAGTAGTGGTGGTGGTGGTAGTGGTAGTGGTGGTGGTAGTGGTGGTGGCGGTGGTGGTAGTAGCGGTAGTGGTAGTAGCGGTAGTGGTAGTAGCGGCAGTAGTAGCGGCAGTAGGAGTGGCAGCAGCGGCAGCAGTCAGCAGCAGCAGTAGTAGTAGGAGGAGGAGGAGGAGCAGCAGCAGCAGGAGTAACAAAATTTAAAATACATGGAATATTAAATTTATAAATTTACTAAAATTATGAAAATCGAGAATTTTTACACTTAAATTCATATAATTGAATTTGGGATTAAACGGTCTTTAAAACTTTTAGACATGATTGTAAATTTTATTAATCAATCAGAATATATCGTTAGTTTATATTTAAGTTCAAAGGTATAAAAAAGAGTTATTAATGTCATGCGATTTTTTTTGTTTTTTATTTTTAATTATAGAATCGTAAATTTCATGAAATTTATCATGTGCTAATAAGAAGGCTTAATTCTACCACGTGCTAAATCAATTCAAAGTTATCTCTTATTCTATGAAAGATATAATAAAGGAACATATTTGACGTAAAAAAAATGATAATCTAACAAACCTACTGGATAGTCTAGTTACCTAACTTAAATATCAAAATTCTATGTTTACTCAAAACGCAAGTTTTTAATGTATAAGTACAATGCTTTTAAAGCATGAATTGAAGAAATATGAAATTATGGTGTTTAAGTTGGGTATATATGGAATTGCCCCAAAATTATGTTTAACGAGGCGTTATACAACCCATGCGATGCACGGGCTGGTGATTGAATAATTAATTTTTTTTTGTGATGTTGGTGCAGATGCAGTATATGACGGTTGATTGTTATTGATTATTTATTTACGTGTGTAGTAAAATTTTAATTATAAATGGGATTTTTTATAAATATAAAAATATAAGTTTTAAGCATTTTTTTGATGTATAGGATGTTAATGGTAAATATAAATGCGATGCACGGGCTGTTGGTTGAATAATTATGATTTTAATTATATGTTGACCCGTGTGGTCATAATCAGTATTATGTTGACTCATGTGGTCATATTCAATATCATGTTGACCCGCGTGGTCATATTCAGCTTTGAAACAACCCGACTTTCTTGACACCACAACTTTGTCAAAAACATTAATGTAATTCAATGATTACTTTTTCCCTTTCATACGGCACACTTAATACGGATAATTTTACTTCATAGTCTCAAAAGACAATTTACCAAAACACAACCCACTATGTTATTCGTTTCACTTAATTTGAATATATGCACATATTACATGAATAACTACGAAATTATAATTCGATGATTATCCCTTTAGTATTATGATGACCAAACAATAATGACCATCTAAGTTCACTAACGACAAATAACTTATCTAACAGGAAATGCATAATTTTCAAAGAAGAAGAAAATATTCACACCAAACATACGTGTTTTTTTTTTTTTTTTTTTTTTTTTTTTTTTTTTTTTTATCATCATGGCACTACTAAAGCATTTAAACATCAATGGCCAAAAATAAGAAAACAAACAATCAATTAAATAAAGAAATGTTAAAGGTATTGAAGTTGATACAATGCAATGAATTCTATGATGCATTGATATATTAGTAGGCTATAATATTTCAAATCATTGATCCTTGAATTCAAAACCAGTAGTGATCCAACATAGAAATTACTAAAACAAAAAAAGTTGACAACCCAATAAGCTTGTTAAATAAACGAATGGCCCAGTGAATATTCGGGTAGAAGATTGATTGTCCAACTTATGCCATCACACATTTATAATACTTACCTCAATCTGCTATTGAGTGTGATTAACATTCGTGTTGTTACATTCTTGATCAGGTTGTGTGTTGGATTACACTAGTTTGGTTTCGTTTTTTGAGGATTAATTCTTAGGGTTTCTAATCGCTGGTCTCATTAAACCCTAAACCACTCCTTAATCGGTTTTGTCCATAATTGATTTAAGGTTCTCCTTAATCAGTTTGTTGCTCAGAATCGTTTTAGGGATTCGTTAATTCACGTTTGAACCGACTTAAGGTTTTCCTTAATTGGTGCTGCTATTGTCGGTTAGGGTTTTTATATTGGGTTTTCTTTGTTGGTCGATTCTGAATGCTATATTAAACGATTATGGTTGGAGGCTGAAGGGGTGGTACGATTTGCTTAGACCCTAACTTTTCTAGTTAGGGTTTGAACCTGTTTGGTCGAATTCATTTGATTGTTTTGTTTGGGATTTAGGGAGAGATGAATAAAGGTTTCTTTAACAAGAATGCTTCTATAGATGTTCAATCTGTTGATGGGAACGTTAGGGCTGATATGGGAGGGGGGAATAATACATTAACAGAACCGGTTAATGTGAATATTGAAGAATTGAGTGCTACTGTTGATTTGTCGAAGGTGACTATGAGGAAACATAAGAAGCCTAAGGATGTTACAGGTGTGGTGACACAGCCTATAACTGAAAATTCTTATGGTACATCTCCTCATGTTCAGGTTGAGAATTCTAAAGGACCGATTGCTGCTGAATCATCCCATTTGAACGTGGGTACTGGTCCTTCTATTGAGCTTAATTCTNACTCGGCCTAACGTGCATACAACGTCGTCTAAGTTGAAGTCTACTAGTTATACTTCTAAGGAAGGTACTGTTACTACATCTAATTCTTATGCTGCATTGGTGAACGATGATGAGGAAGATGGAGATCAGGTCACACATGTGAATGAAGATTTGGCTAATCCAAATACAGGTGGAAGTTCATCTTTCACGCTAGCTACTGGTTAGCTTGTTTGTGCTATTTCTTGAGTTGTAAGTGCTTATGGCATCTCATAAGCACTAGTTATTTTCAAGCTTTTTAGCTGTCTACCTTGTTATGTAAGCTTTATCGCCTATGTAACGGGCTGAGATATGGGATTTCACCCATATCCATTGTACTTAAACGTTTTTGGTTTAATATATTTACCAGGGTGCAGGATTACTCCCCTTTACCCACATTTATAATACTTATACTCTAAAAGATAACCCTAAACACACATTAAAAATAACCACGCCTCTTAATTTTTCTCACTCAACTTTTTCTCATCTCGTCAAAAACAACGCCTCCAAATTAGTTTCATCATTTCACAAAGTCAATCCAAACTCCTTCCACGTTAAAATATAAACACAACCTATATTTTTCTTGCATGATTCCCACTCATCACAGCGGCAAAGGATTCGGCTTCAAGATCATTTAAATGGTCTCGGGTAGGTGTTATGTTGCATGTTTTGTTTTGTTTTAGATCGGTGATGATATGAGTTCAACTAAAAAAATCTTTAAAAGATTAGAAACAAAGTTGAACCGATTATGAGATATTTTTTTTTTCGCTTCTTATTTTGTTTGGAGTTGGACTGATGTTGAGGAGGATGGGAAATAGTTTTCTTGTGTTTGTGTTTGAGTGTGAAGAGATGGGATTGTGGTTTGTTGTAAACACATTTCTTATCATTTATAGTATTGAGATCGTTATGTGTTGTAAGTGCAGAGATGGTTGGTATTCATCTTCCTCCTCATTCTATTGATGCAAATAAATGTCTCTTTGTATACCTCCGAGTAATGATCACATGTAGCTTCCTTTGTATTCTTTATGGTTGCAAAACTGCAACCCTTTAACGTTCCATAACCGAGTATGTATTAAAGGATGCGGGTGTAAATTTGTGAGATTGATATAATTAAGATATTGCTTAAACTACACCGTACGGTACTACCCTTTTGTGCACAATACCCTTGCACATTAAATTAAGGGGTACAAGCTTTATATAGTATAGATATTTTAAAACCATCCAAAACGTTGCAAATGAGCCATTGTTTAATTATTATTTTTTTTAAACAAGTGTATTTTTACTTTCAAATCTCACACTAGTATTTGGCGTGTTTAATTTCTTTTATAAGTTTATAAATGTAACATATAATGCCTAAACTTCTATATTTATATTATAAAATAAAAAAAGGTTTAATAACAAACACCACATCACGTGCACAATGAAGTTTTAAACGGGTATTCATAGAGAAATTTGCGAAACTATGACTAAAGATAACATTTATTTTCAACTTGACTCAACTTTGTTTTATATTACAAAAACTATGATTTTCTTTTGTGAAATGACGAGATTGTCCTCACATTAAATGTGAATTTTCACTTGTGTTATTGGCTTCAAAAAACACTATATTTCATGCAAATTACACAACCGTCATCTTCTGATATCATGTATATGTAAATTTATAAAGTTTTTCTTCAAAAAAAATTACACCAATTAATGTATTTTTTTATGCTCTTTAATTTGATATCCATTTTGTTATGTTTCGTTAGAGTTTTTTTTACAATTTTTTCGCAAAATACTATAATATATTTTTAATGGAAGATTATTCGTTTTCTAACTTCAAGAAGAAGAAAAAACAAGAAAAAAATAACATATTGCAAATTAATTGCGGAGTATATGAAATACTATGAAATTAATTACTCCCTCCGTCTTAAAATTATTGTCAGGAGACGAAAGGGCCATTACAAATTTTAGCCTCGTAAATTGACTATTCCCTTACTAAATTCCTTTTTTATTAATAAATATTGAAAGTGGACAATTATTTTAGGACATTCTTAAAGAGAAATATGGACTATAATTTTGAGACGGATGGAGTAATATTTTCTCTCTTATAGCAAAACTATTCTCTCTTGACACAATTTCTATCTCCTAATACAATTTCTTTCTCTTTTTTATTTAAGGGGCATTTGCATATATATCCTTTCAAAGATGCAAAATTGCATATATATTCTTGCATGCATATGTGCATCAAAAACTTGTACCAAGGATATATATATATGCAATTATTCATATTTGATGAGATATATATGCACTTCCCCCAATATATGCTCCCAATACTCACATTCTTCTCAATTTTATCATACAAATTTATTACGAAGTTGTTACAAACTTATTGCGAAATTCAATCACGAATTTTTAAATTCTTTTAATATCTTTTAAAAAACATCTACAGAGTTTATAAAATATATAAAAGTATAACTAAAATTATTAAATAATTTGTATTAAAAATCTCAAAATTCAATCTTCTTTCAATTGAGATCAATTTTGCTCCATATAAAATTTTAAAAGAAATTCTGGTTCTTAAAATTTAAGGTTTATAAAAATCATTTCGTCATCAATTTCAGTTGCGATGCATATGAAACCAATATCATCAAACTGGAAACAAATGGGAAGACAATAGTGTAAGAGTAAGAGTTGTGTTGTATGTGAGGAAAGAGAGATTACTATCAAAGGGAACTTTTGCAAAACTATGACCCAATATGACACTTATTTCTAAATTGACAAACTTTGTGACATATTGCTAAAACTAGAACTTTTTCTATGAAATGACGAGATTGAAATGCCCGACACTAGACTATTTTTTTTAAACCAGGGGTCGTTACGCCGTAATGGTTGCGGGGCCATTACGCCGTAATTGTTGTTGCTGAGCAGACATGCACATTTTTTTGCATTTTCTGTTTTGACCCATATCCGCAAACATGTACTAAATAAACATACTCACAAACTCAACACTTTTATAAAATTAGCGAAAACCTGTTTTCTACATCAAATGGCTTATTCCAAACTCCCCATTTAAAACTTATAACTATAAAAATACATGACATGGACTATATAAACTTGTTACAGAAAACAACTCGTGTTTTGGGACATTCCAAATCAATAACATGTGATGATGATGAGAAGCTTGTTACCTAACTCGCGAGCTACACCATTTTGACCCATTGCGCACCACTTAACACATAGTTTGGTCTCATCTTACAAACTTGCAAAACATGAAACTGAGAACGGTAAGTCCTTGTGACTTAATGTGTGAACGAAATTAATCACTAATAATACTTGCAATTCTGAACGTTAACATATTAATATATAATATGTTGTAATTGGTATGACTCTTAGTCGAGTTGCTTCTAACTAGACAATGCTTAGTCGTCATGTTGTAAGTGAGAACTTCCCTAATCGAAGAGCTCTTTTCTTGGGGTTCTAACTTGTCATCGTGCTTATCGATACTCGGGTCATCCAAAAATGATGCTTGTTCATATATATTTGACATGCTAATTTGTGCATGATTCATCCACATCGGATGTAAACACTATAATAAGCACGGGTAGGGGTGTCAGTAGGGTCAGGTTGACCCGACCCGAATCCGAACCCGATAAGGCTTATCGGGTCGGGTTTAAAAATGTTGTTGGGTTGTTTTGACCTGTACCCGATAACCTGATAGTGTTACCGGGTCGAGTTAGGGTTAGATAATTAATGTTATCGGGTCAACCCGATAAGACCCGATGATATTAAACTATTTTTTCTTAGATTTTTTCTATACTTATGTTGTTATAGATAGTCAGTTAAGTAAATATATATTGTTTCAGTTTATTATTTAGACTAGCTTATAGACCCATTGACACTGGGTAATTTTTTAGAGAGATAGAGAAAATTAGATGATAAGAAAAGTAAAACCTAAACATGTTCGATTAATACATGAAAGAAAGAATGAGATAATCCGTCAATAATTGAATAAGCAATTGAGTTTGTTATAATTAAAGTAATAAACATCAACGCGTTGGCGTGTCCAAAATTGATTGTCTTGAATAGCAAATGATTGGTGTGAGCGCTACTCGATTTAATACCCAATACCCATGCCGTGGACACCTAAAATTTCATAGAATATGTAAGTAAAGGTATTTTGATTGATACTATAGCATAATTCAAAATTTGGAAAAAAAGCAAATACGTTTTGTAGTTTGATCATAAACCTTGCAGTACTTCTTTGTACACGACATTTGTTGTAGTTTTAGAGAGATTACCGTCTTGATCACAAACGACAACTTTCAAACCTTTCTTGCTTTTTGCTCATGGAACAACAACGTACATTTGTCCATGTGTGAAAACGGGACGCAGCAAATGAAACTGAAATTGGATATTGTTTCCTGACAATCTTAAGAGGCAAACGCTTATCTGGCGGAGTAATTCGCAACCTTGGTATGATCACTTGTTTTCCAAAGTTGGTCCCGTTAATGATTTGCGCTTGAATGGAATTTTGTGTTAATTTAAGAACTTGCAATCTTGTCCCGTTACATAAAGCATTTGCTTGGTCTATATTTCGCAATCGGTACTCCCACTTTTAAAGCAAGCATGTGGTTTAGAACACCGGAGAACTTCAATCCGTTGATAGACTGAGGCGAGAAAATGGACTCATCTATTTGGGCACCATGTTCACTTTTATTGACGTTGTCGCAACTTAAGTAAACCATTTTTTTAAAGACCCGTTGAATCACGGGAATTTTTAAGGGAATTATTCATTAAGGAGTTATGCGCACGGATAAAAAAACAAACAATAATGATTGCAAATAGGTTTCATTATTTCATGAAGAGAATAAGAAGTTTAATATTTGAATGAACCGATAAATAATTTGGTTTATAACTATTAAAATAATGAAGGTGCATGTATCGTCTTATTCAACATGTAGATAGTCTTGAATATGGCTGTTGATGAAGGTAATTCCTTACAATTGGAATGAGAGATTGGTTGTTTTGTTTATGGTTGTTTGATGAACAAAGGCTATATATTAATTTGTGTGTGTCCTTATAGACTCGTTAAATTCACAGGTTTTTAAAGAAATGATTTATTAAGAAGTTGAATATGTGAATAAAGTAATAAACAACAACGAACGATATAAGTTCCATTTTATTTTTAATTGAATAAAAAATAATGAGTCAACAATCCTACAAACAATTGTAGAATCACGGGGATCTTGAATAAATCAACAAACAACACGTAAATAAGTTACATATTTTGTTTTTTGAAAGAAGTTGAATATGTGAATAAAGTAATAAACAACAACGAATGATGTAAGTTCCATTTTATTTTTAATTGAATAAAAAATAATAAGTCAACAATCCTATAAACAATTGTAGAATCACGGGGATCTTGAATAAATCAACAAACGACAATGAACGTAAATAAGCTACATATATTGTTTTTTTGAAAGAAGTAATAAGTAATATATCAATGATTCGATAAACAATTTGGCTCGTAACTATTAAGATAATAAATATGCATGTATCGTCTTCTCCGATTAATAGATAGTCTTGAAGAGAAAATTTATGCAATTAACGTGAAGACTTGAATACTCCATTTTAATTCCGTGAACACCTAATCATTTCCATTTTCATTCCGTGAACACCTAATCATTTCCATTTTCATTCCGTGAACACCTAAAGTTAAAAAAATGGTATAAAACATGTCATTTATATACTTGAACATTGATCATAGACCTTGAAGTTGATACATATATATTCAACATGTTGCCTTCGTTGTCATCAAACTACTCGACCTATTTTTAACCAAAAGAGAAAAGAAGAGCACTTCAATCTTTTTTCTAAACATAATAAGAAGACTTTGTAATAACGCTAAATGTTTATATAAGAAAAGGCAATGAAAGAACACCTTACACATGTACACAGTTTTTACTGTGAAATTGAAAAGACAAAGCTACAAACGGAGTACACACACCAATATGCACGAAGCGAGTCTCAAATCAAATACACTACAACATAATGATCAATTATAAGCTAAAGATCACAAAACAAATCTATAAACAGAAAAGTAGAAAAGGTACCCATAGGTGAGAAGCCTCATAATCGAGTCTTTCAGATTCTCTCGTTTAGCATTAGTCTCTTAATCAAATCAAGTTCCGCCCACATAAAACTACCAAATAAAGCATCCTATCTAACTTACCTTGTATATAATCTGTTTACATGCTTAGACGTTCTTCTCTCGTATATAGTCTTCCTTCTCTGCACATAAACATACTATCTAACTTCCCTTGTTTTTTGAAGGTAAAAGGGTATAAAAAAATACACAAATTATGCGATTTTTAACCCTTTGATTTGTTTCCTTTTATTCTACTTCGTTACCTGTTGGAGGTAAAACAGTAAAAACATAACCCGAATCGAACCAACTTTCTAACGGAAGTGATTAACAAACTTGCTTGTAAGCTTGCATATCGAGGAGCCCATTATCAATAAGAAGCATAGGTGGTTAATAAATTGGATAATGCATACAAAGCTCTATTGAAACTTTGCTTAAAGTGGAATGGGTTAGCAGTTGCAACGCCTTACTTTAATGCATATAAAGCTTTTATACTTTGTTACACAATTAAGGATACTTTTCTGTAATAAAATAATAATAGTACATTAAAGTGGATATATGATTTCACATACAGTTCTGTTACATCTATCCATTGCCTTGAGGGTTATGCATAGCAAATTGTGTAGAATCACTCATAGTCAGATGGGTCACAAAGCCGATAAGAAAATGCTATTCAATAAGAAAAGGCTAAAGCACAAATTTTCAAATATATTTATGAAGATTTACCTAATGACTATCATATAAAATGCAGGTATCGGTTGAAGTAAGATCAATCCCTAGACCAGCAGCCCTTATGCATAAACAAAATTGTAGTTGATTTGCCGAGCTCATCTAAGTTTATTTCTACCCATACTTAAAAGATGACATGTTTCAGTTTGAATCCAGTTTGACCCGTTACCCAACCTACCATACCCGCCCATTGTACCACCTCTAATCACAACATAAATTAATTACAGAAAGGAAACCAATAGACATACACACAAGTAAAGAAAACGTTTAAATATGTCTGCAAACAATACCTGATGTAACAACAGTATGCTGTAAAATGCCCCTTTTTGGCGCATCTATACTCTAAGGAAAAATATATGACGTGACGGCCAATGCAATGACAGTGGTATGCAGCAAGAACTATAAACCTTTAGGAGATGATGATCAGACACAATATCATCTGTCATTTGAAGATATAGTTTAATTGTCGTCCTCCGCCTCTCTTTGAATCATGAGCTCGTGGCTGATCATCCTTATCCTCAGTTTATCTAGTGGTAAAATACATCACATGTTTGTTAAAATCAAAGACTTTTCTTTGAGGGAACAAAACTGCATAAATTCAGAGAACACACAGCATAATTAGTTTCAATATCAATCAAGTACCTAACCTATTAGCTTTATGTTTAATTTGTAATATGGATGGACCCCTTTTTTTTTTACCTGAAATCTTCCATTTTTATGTAAAAACAACCCAGTTTGATCTTAAATTCATATAAAAGATTATATGTGTGAAAAGGGGCTGGTCGGTTAGTGGGTAAAATGGGTAGTTTTAGGTACGGGTTGGGTTGACCCAAAGATTTCACTAAAACGTGTTTAATTCTCTCTACATATAGTTAGTACGCCTAATATAATAAAACTTGTATTCTTCAATTATAATCCTATATTATTTTATAAATATAAATAGATGGTTTAAGTGTCGGAAAATAATTCAAGCAACTTTAGTAGTGTTGCAACAATGGACCTGCTCAATTACTTTGACCCGTTTCAATAAATTGTTTAATAAGTTTTCATTTTTTAATAACGTAACCCCAATCCAACCATTTAAATATTTATATGTAAATGAGTTAATGTTGATAACATTACGAAGATTTAAGATTCGGACTCCAACTATAGTTACCTCATTTGCACATAAGGATATCCCACATCAAACGACTCACACGCCTATACACCAACCCAATACTACACAATGACATGAACATAAAACAATTTTAGATTAAAATATAAAATATATGTACCAACTGAGAAGTGGGCATGAATTTGCCTATCTAGATAGCTTCTTGAAGCATTACCCTCCAAGATATGAATACCCTTAGCTTGTAAAACCTGATAATCAAGAACATGAAGATCTGAGTTATACATACAAACACAACTTATGAGTAACTAATGACTATACAGTCCTAAAATTTGACTAATTTGCGTGTTTTCTTCTACAAAAGCTACTACAGAATCTTTACAAGTTTGACGTGTCAAACTTGTAAAGATTCTATAAACCAACTTCATACAAACGATCAATTAAAACAACACAAACATTAATTTAGAATAAAACCGATCAACCTGGAAAACTTTATACCATATTTTATTCTAGACTTGACACCAACTCTTATTTATTTTAGAAATTGACACCAACTCTTATTTATTTTAGAAACTTTATAAAGAAAACAAAGTTACAATTAAAGCAGGCTAAGCAAATAAATTAATCAAGTTTAAGCAAGGTTAATTATATGATTGAGTAAAGAGACCACCTTAGCAGAAAAAAGGATCATTCCCAAAATTGCAGCTGCAAATAATTGACTTGAGATAGTTAAATACGTGCCTTCTGGATCTCTTTATGAGAACCGACTTGAGCAAACGACCAAGCCAAATGAACCACTTGAGATTTTTGTATTTCCATCGTAATGTACCTAAAATTTCGAACTTCTCATCTGAGGTCTGAGCCACTCAACAAACAAAAACCAAACAGATTTGCAAAGGTTTTTGGTAGATTTACAATCGAACTACTTAAAACATTCCAATAAACAAACAAAACTTAAACCCTTAAAAGTAAACTTTTAAGAACATAGAAAAGTTTTTTTTTGTAATACTCACCAGTTGCAAGCTTCTACAACCACCACCACAATCGTCATTGTGTTAATCCCTCACCTGTATTTAAATCCCAAAACATAATCAGTGTTAACAGAACTTCATAAGATAAAATCACAATCATTCAACAATGAACTTTAACAATTACCTGATTAATTGTTAGAAGAATATAAATTCAATGTGCTCGACTCATCACGTGCTGCACTTTTGGCCTACACAATTTATCAAACAGTTGGTGTGCATAAAAACCACAAATAGAACATAAACTACAAATAATCATTTTCATCAATCCATATCATATACTGACAGTTAAATTGAAGAATGAAAAGAGATAAAACTTGTCAAACCTGTTTAATCTTCCACAATCAAAATCTACCTACAAAAATAGATTATAACATATCGAGTGAGGAATCTGTAAATCATAAGACAGAAGACTAACTTTTAATTAAAATGCGTAAATCGAATCAATTGTGAAGTCAAATTTATCGAATGAGAAATCTATAAAATCGCAAGAGCACCCACCTCTAATTATATGAACCAAATTTAAACCAAGGATTTAATGAATTCCAAATTTTTTGTGAAATCAATTGTGACAGTAATCAAGCATATAGCAAAACCTATATAATAATATTGAATTAAAATGCGTAAATCGAATCAAAGCAAAATCTATCATAAATGAATCGAAACAAAATAAAATTGATTATTAATAACAAAACACATCAAAATAGTTGCAGTACTTATCAATTCTCTTGTGTGGCAGCATAGAAATCACCCACTGACATAGAACAAAATTTTTAGGTTTGGTGAAACTATTTGAATCGAATATATAGACCCAATCAAAAGTGTTTTGTGATAATTTTTTTGAATATGTGGAGTTATTTTTGGAGGTATATTTGACAGCAATGAAATTTAATGTTCAATCATAACTGATTAAATGTGATTGAATGTGTTTGAAAAGGGCGTACTCAAGAAGCTGTGACTTCTATGTGTTTTCATTTACAAAACCGAATGCATTTTGGACTTGTACTTTGTATCTAAATATGGAATTCCACGTATGAATATTAATTGGATTTTTAATGCTCCATGCTTAGGAGACTTGTCCAAAACCTTCATATATTAGATAGTATAGATTTAGTGTATTGGTTTTTGCATGTTATTTTTTGTTTTTGTATAAGATAAGAAAGAATTTTGGGGACCTACTGTAGTAGTTAGTGAAAAGAAAAAGAAAGACCTATTTTAGTTGGTAAATTTGTATAGAAAGCTAATGTGGTACTTATATGAACATAATATGCTTAATTGGGATCAGTAGCCATCTTTGAAGAACTAAGATTAAGCTAATGTGCGGATGAAAACCAAAAACTTTTAAACTTAAAATTCAAGCATTTGTGTAGATGCTAAAGAGGTTAATGCGGATTTGTATATATAAAGAGTAACATCATAATAGACGCAAAGACTTATATGTTAATATGAGATGTTCGTAAGTTATCAACATTTAGCATACTAACAAAGACATCACAAACTTTACACAAAAAGGAAACACATATATGATGCTTCAACTAAGGTAACCCGAAATAACTTGATAACCGACCCGATATAACCGAACCCGATAACCCAATTTCTTATCGGGTCGGGTTGCGGGTCATATTTTTAAAAGTCAAAACCCAATTCAACCCGACCCGATAAACCCGATAACCCGAAAACCCGACCCGATAACACCCCTAAGCATGGGTCATCCATAAAGGATGCTTCTATGGGGATTCTATTGAGCACTTCTCTGTTTCTTGAGCACCCTAGACTTGACAAACGATGCTCTTGTGAGCATCCTAAACATGATTTGTTTTCGGCTGTATCCAAACTATACACATGAAACGCCTATATATATTTTTTGTTAAAATACTAAATACGTCGTATAGGATATGCTTTATACGTCATATTGACCTGCAGTACAAAAAACTGCAAAAACTAAATTCTAAATTAAACCCGTTTCTGGTAACATGTAAACTTTGAATTATATTTAATAATTAAAATAAATAAATAATAATTGTACATGAGTTTTGTAAGCGGAATCATATATTCTATGTAAAACGGGCTTATTCCAAATGCCCCTTAAAAACTTGTAGCTATACACGTACATATCCATGACTATACAAACTTGTTACGAAAGATTCTTGCTTTGGGGGCATTTCAAACTAATAACAAATTATGGGAATGAGAAGCTCATTACCTAAACTGCGAGCTACATCATTTTGACCCATTACGCCCTATTTAACACATAGCTTGGTCTCATCTGACAAACATGCTAAACATGAAACTGACAACGGTAAGTCCATGCTACTTAGTGAGTAAACAGAGTTAATATGAAATAATACTTGCAATTCTGTGACTCAAGATGACACTTATTTCCAGCTTGACTAACTTTTGTAGCATTAGTTATTACCTTATATATTTTACTATCTTATAATGGAGGAAGACCTTCTTTAAATAGAAATACTTAAAAATTCAGCTTGCTTATTACTATAGAAATTCAATAGCTTGAACATAATTTCTCTACTACATAACTTACAAGTCTTAAAGCTTAATGTACAAAGTACAAATCACTATTAATGTGGTCAAAATATTTAATGTAGTCAATTAATTAACTGGTCAATAAATACAATTAATGAAGTTATTAAAACACCCCTTACATAAGAAATACAAATTATCAAGCATATTGCACAACTAACTTAAACACAATTCATGCATTAAATGTCACTAATACAAATAATAAAGCACATTATACAAATATTTGAGCCCGAACAGGCAAGGGTCCAAATGGGCTTGAGCCGAACGGGCACGGGCCAACGGCCTCGAGCCCAAACGGCTATGGGCTAAATGAAATTCTTGATATCCGTAAATTTATTGTCAAAAATAACATAATAAACTAAAATACATTATTCACTGAAAAATTTTATTTCATGGTACCCGCCGCCGCAAGGCGCGGGTACCCTGCTAGTATTTTCTAAAGTGTGTAGATGTTTTTTAAAATTCATAATTGAATTTCGCAATAAATTCGAATAAATTCAAAATGCTAAAATTTAGAAGGATATGGGTATAATTAATATATATTAATTAATAAGGATAGAGAAATTGTATGAGTAGTGAAAAATGATTTAGGTAAAACATTAATTAATTCGTAATATTTCGTAATACTTCGCAACTAATTCACAATATCATTTTTTCTTATCTTTTAAGTTATAAGACGCAAATCCTTCCATTATGAATATATAATGATATTTTGAGAAAAAAATTGTAAAAAAAAAAAAAAAAAAAAAAAAAAAAAAAAAAAAAAAAAAAAAAAAAAAAAAAAAAAAAAAAAAAAAAAAAAAAAAAAAAAAAAAAAACGTTAACAGAATGGATATAAAATTAAAGAGGATCAAAAAATAAGTTTATTGGTATAATTTGTTTGATGAAAAACTTTATAATTTTACATATACATGAGATCAAAAACAATAATTGTGTAATTTGCTTGAAAGAGAATGTTTTATGCAACAAAATGACACAAGTGATAATTCGCATTTAAAGTGAGGACAATCTCTGTAACACCCTAAATTTCACAGATTTATCAGAATAATATTTTATTGACTTTAGAATAAATAGAAAAGTGTTTCCGTTAGTTTTTATTAAAAATGAGGACTTTCAGTACAAAGTACAAATCACTATTAATGTGGTCAAGATATTTAATGTAGTTGATGAGTGTGTAAATACTCATCATTTTTCTATCATCTGAACTGCCAAAACATCCAAAAAACACCAAATAATGCATCAAAATTGTGAAAATATTCCAAAAGTGTGTTTTATGTGTTCTAGATGCAAAATGTTTGAAAACAAATGAAAAACAAACAAAGTTTGCACAATTGGCAGTTTCAGTCCCTCAACTTTCACAAATTGTCAAAACTAGTCCCTGAATATTTCAAAATATGCAAAATATCATAAAAGGTCCTTGGGGATTCATAAGTTGTCAAAACAAACCCTTTGAATATCAAAAATCACAAATTTACAACTTTGGTCCCCCAAGTTTGAAAAATGTCAAAAATAGTCCTTGGTGAATTTGAAAAGTGAAAATAATCAAAAATAAACCTTGTACTATTCATCAATGACAAAATTGGTCCTTGTGGTAAAAATTTGGAAAATTACATGTTTGGTCCCTGAAGTTTCACAAATTGGCAGAAATGGTCCCTGGGCTTTGAAAAATGGAAAATATCAACATCAGTCCTTATAATATTCATATATGGCAAGAATGGACCTTGTGAATACTTTGGAAAAATCACAAAACCCAACCCTCAACTTTTCAGAAATTACACAAATAGTCCTTGTGATTTATTATAAACCAAACCGGATCCACTTAATACATAAACCCAAAAATCCAAACCCATTACTACCCCTAGCCCACTAAACCCTTTTCTTTTTCTTTTCTCTGGCCCAACCCCCCTAAGCCCAAAACCAACCCAACGTTTAAAATTATAAACGTTTACCTTCCCCCTCTCCTTCCCCGTTCACACCACCCCCTCCACCATCCCACTTGCCAGTCACCTCCACCGCCCAAACCATCACCTCACCACTCTCACCTAACCCACTACCCCCACAATTAATGCCACCACCCCCTGTTGCAATTTATAAATTGCAATTTGCATTTTCAGTTTTTGGCGCCAAAATTGATCCAAGGGTCAATA
>LBNU01033773.1:2968-68980 GCA_014162995.1 Artemisia annua
AAAAGGAGCTGTATCGGGAACTGAGAAGGGTTACGTATGTTGGTTTATTGCATTCCATTCTTTTTTATGATCTAAAACCAACCATCCACCTAGTAATGAGGCCATTGGAGTTCCAAGAACAAAGGTTGTTTCAAATACACCCTGAATTGCAACATTATCTTTTATTTCATTTACACTATATTTTTTAAAATTTTAATATATTTTTTTATTTTTTTGCAGAAATCATACATTGACAGCAGTGACTCAAGTTCATTTCAACATACCTTTTCATTCTGAGTTCCCATACAGTTCCTTTTGTTTTTTCAACAATCTAGCAATCCGGCTGGTGCAGTCCTTTGCTCAAAGGGAGTTGAAACGACAAAAGGAGTTGTATCGGGAACTTAGAAGGGTTACGTATGTTGGCAGCAGTGACTCAAGTTCATTTCACATATCAAGCAGTTCTGAAGGTCCTCCAAATACATGGGCAGACTACTTTCCAAAGGGATATTCTGGATCAGGCACAAAAAAAGGAAGATGGTACATGCTAGGAAGGTTAAAACTCCAAAAAAGACTGCCAAAGAGCTTTTTGATGAGAGGGTTCAGGTGCTAGGCCTGCCCAATGCTAAGACTTGTGAAGACAAGGGTATAAAACCATGGGAACCAAAGTTTGTTCAAAAGGGAAGGGTAAAAAGAAAATGTATTAGTTGAGTTAGGAAGTAATTTGAATAAACCTGTGTAATCCGTTTGTACTACTTTATTTGACTTTATGAATAAACATGTTGTCCTTGCTCAATTTTCTCATTAATGAACTGAATATGAATCGGTTAATTTTTGTGGCATTTTATTTTAATCCCTAGCAGCATTAAGTTATGCCAAGCAACATTAAGTTCTGAGTTACTAGTACTCACCCAAATTCCAATCCAAACCCGGAGTTGCCCATAAGATAAGTTTGACAATCTTTGACTTTTGTAAATGACAATCAAGTTTGACAATCTTTGTTTGACTTTTAACAAAGCATCATAACATAGTCAACAAAGCAACATAACATAATTAATCAACAAAAAGATAACTTGATCATATAGTAATATAATCGATAACTTGATTAACAAAGAAACATAAGATAAGTTTTATTTGAACACAAAAACATTAATATCATCTTACATCAGGGTTAATTCAACGAAAATTATACAAACTATTTTGAATGCCTTTGTAAATATCAACAATGTTTCCATGGATTTGTTCTATTTGTTGATTACGAACATTAACTTTGTTCTGATGCACCAGTATGATATCTTGGTCTTTTTCGTTTTGTTCTTCCAACAGCGCGATTCGTTTGTTGTAAACTTCAACCAACTGTCGTTCAGTACCATATTGGCCTTGAGAATGGCATTTGTCCCAGAACTCTTGGGTTAGGCCGTGGATTTTATATTTTTCTGGCATTGGAGGAGGAGGAGGAGGAGGAGGAGGAGTATCCCTTGAACGTTTTGTTTTCTTTGAAGCAGGATTTGAAGATGATGAAGCCATTGCAGTTCCAAACTAACAGGCCACACTCCTTCATCATCGCATTCAATATGAGTGATGTTACTTAGACTGTATTCTTTACTCAACATTTGTTGATTGTTTGTATCATTCTGTTTGCTTTATATATATGTATGATGTATTTTTGATATAAGAATTATATTGCATTTGTATTGAGAGTATAATGAAGATAAGTGGCGGATGTGTGTGCGAATATTTAGGCTAAAACATCCAAGTATCAAAGACGGAAGAAGTATCAACGCTCGATGAACAGACACCACTTTCAAGTATGAGCATAAACTTGTTTTGGTGTTGTTCATCCATTGTTGATTCATCTTTGCTCTTTGTCAAAATCCAGAAACAATTATCAAGTATAATTTGTAGGTTCGATACTTGAATTTAGGGTCTTCGTTTTCAATGAATGTTGGCAGGTTAGAGATTCAAGGCTGAATAATATGTTGTTGTTGGCTAGGGTAGAAAGGATGGTAGTTCATTGCATTGTTATTATAAGTTTAATATGATTTCATTCATGCACGATTAGCTCTCTAATGTCGTAGAATCTACATAATTAATATGTATGTTAGTCACATCTAAGGGAGCAATATAAACGATAGTAAGAATGTGTTTTCTAATAACTTAAAGCTCAATGTTAGGGCAAATCTATCTTAAGTTGTAGAACGGTTCCATTACTTAATTTGGAAAACCTCTACTACCGTTATTAGACGGTGTCCAAAAAACAAAGCAATGGAACCTTTCTGCAACTTTAGATAGATCTGGCCTGATCATTGAGACGTCTTGAATGCGATGATGATATAGTGTGTATTGTTCATGACAGGCCACACTCCTTCATCATCGCATTCAAGATGAGTGATGTTACTTAGACTCTATTCTTTACTTAACATTTCTAGATTGTTTGTATCACTCTCTTTGCATTCCATTCTTTTTTATGATCTAAATGAGTCTGGAATTTCAACATACCTTTCCATTCTCAATTCCCATACAGTTCCTTTTATTTTTTCAACAATCTAGCAATGCGGCTGGTGCAGTCCTTTGCTCAAAGGGAGTTGAAACGATAAAAGGAGCTGTATCGGGAACTGAGAAGGGTTACGTATGTTGGTTTATTGCATTCCATTCTTTTTTATGATCTAAAACCAACCATCCACCTAGTAATGTGGCCATTGGAGTTCCAAGAACAAAGGTTGTTTCAAATACACCCTGAATTGCAACATTATCTTTTATTTCATTTACACTATATTTTTTAAAATTTTAATATATTTTTTTATTTTTTTGCAGAAATCATACATTGACAGCAGTGACTCAAGTTCATTTCAACATACCTTTCCATTCTGAGTTCCCATACAGTTCCTTTTGTTTTTTCAACAATCTAGCAATGCGGCTGGTGCAGTCCTTTGCTCAAAGGGAGTTGAAACGACAAAAGGAGCTGTATCGGGAACTTAGAAGGGTTACGTATGTTGGCAGCAGTGACTCAAGTTCATTTCACATATCAAGCAGTTCTGAAGGTCCTCCAAATACATGGGCAGACTACTTTCCAAAGGGATATTCTGGATCAGGCACAAAAAAAGGAAGATGCTACATGCTAGGAAGGTTAAAACTCCAAAAAAGACTGCCAAAGAGCTTTTTGATGAGAGGGTTCAGGTGCTAGGCCTGCCCAATGCTAAGACTTGTGAAGACAAGGGTATAAAACCATGGGAACCAAAAATGCCCAAAGTTTGTTCAAAAGGGAAGGGTAAAAAGAAAATGTATTAGTTGAGTTAGGAAGTAATTTGAATAAACCTGTGTAATCCGTTTGTACTACTTTATTTGACTTTATGAATAAACATGTTGTCATTGCTCAATTTTCTCATTAATGAACTGAATATGAATCGGTTAATTTTTGTGGCATTTTATTTTTATCCCTAGCAGCATTAAGTTATGCCAAGCAGCATTAAGTTCTGAGTTACTAGCATTCACCCAAATTCCAATCCAAACCCGGAGTTGCCCATAAGATAAGTTTGACAATCTTTGACTTTTGCAAATGACAATCAAGTTTGACAATCTTTGTTTGACTTTTAACAAAGCATCATAACATAGTCAACAAAGCAACATAACATAATTAATCAACAAAAAGATAACTTGATCATATAGTAATATAATCGATAACTTGATTAACAAAGAAACATAAGATAAGTTTTATTTGAACACAAAAACATTAATATCATCTTACATCAGGGTTAATTCAATGAAAATTATACAAACTATTTTGAATGCCTTTGTAAATATCAACAATGTTTCCACGGATTTGTTCTATTTGTTGATTACGAACATTAACTTTGTTCTGATGCACCAGTATGATATCTTGGTCTTTTTTGTTTTGTTCTTCCAACAGCGCGATTCGTTTGTTGTAAACTTCAACCAACTGTCGTTCAGTACCATATTGGCCTTGAGAATGGCATTTGTCCCAGAACTCTTGGGTTAGGCCGTGGATTTTATATTTTTCTGGCATTGGAGGAGGAGGAGGAGGAGGAGGAGAAGTATCCCTTGAACGTTTTGTTTTCTTTGAAGCAGGATTTGAAGATGATGAAGCCATTGCAGTTCCAAACAAAAATTGAATACGTAATGAAAAGATGAAAGAAGTTGGTTGTAATTCCTTTGTATTTATAGGCACACAAGAGTCGCAATGTCACAACGTTTAAGTGTCACAACGGTTTACAAAGTGTCACAACGGTTTACAGTTACTTTTTTACAGTTACACCGGTTCACAGTAATTTATGCCTAGCAGCATTAAGTTATGCCTAGCAGCATTAAGTTCTTTATTAATCAGGCCATAACAGTGTTGAAGTAAGTTTGCCAATTCAGGGAGTAAACACTGTCACAAACACAAATTTTACACAACTAATAACTAGATTAATACCATTATGTTTATTCTTACTATATTTTCTAACATTTGAAACCACTTACAATGCTTATTACCATTTAAAGTTTAAAAATAAAATTATAGAATGTTTAGGAGCGCGCATTTAATGTGTAAAATTAAAATGATTACAATTAGGCACGAGTAATTAGTGCATTTCACATGCTAATGTGACGTTAAACTTGGTAAATTGCAATAATATTTAATGTTGAGACTTTCAAAATTCCCTAGGCGTATAGTATGTCGCATCCCTTTTTAAGGCCATCACTTAGCTTTTCAACACACACTTTTTAAAACAATCTAAGATCGAAGTTATGGCTGGAAACAAGAAAAGGTGCATTTCATCAAAGAAGAAGCGTTCAAAGTAAGTACTACTAATTAAACTTTTGTACACGTAAACATTCAAAGTTTGTAAAGATGTTATGTACGTACATGTTGACTTGGTTTTTTTTTTCTAGTAGAAGTTAGTTAATCCATAATAATTTTGGTGTATTAAGCTTTTATGAATTTATAAAAATGGTTATCAATTGGTAGCTTTAGGTAATCAGTTATGAAATTGTGTTAGTTTACTACGTAGTTGTTTGAATGTTTTATTCTTTATATTTGTTATCTTCCTAGTACATAAGATCCGTGAAAAAACCTAGCTTTACTCACCCAGCATTCAAAACTTACATCATAATATACCAAAAGGATAATCTTTAATGTTAGAATGTAACATTATTATATCAAAAATTTTCGGCCCACCCAATCAAGACGTTCAAAAGGATAATCTGTAAATTTATCAAAACGATAATCTGTATAAATTTATCAAAATGATAATCTTTAATGTTAGAATGTTACATTATATACATCATATAATTAAGAATACCAAATTAAAAGGATAATTTGTAAATTTATCATCTAATGCTTATTTGATTTCAGGAAACCAGAGAAGGTATTTAACATTGAAGAGTGGTATGAGTCGTGGAGTTCTCGAGGAAACAAGGCAAGACGCAAAGCAAGTTTGCTTCAAATTAAGAAAGATGAGAAGGAATACAAGCGATCAAAGCCGAGGGTTGGTTCAGTGGAAGACGATGCGGCTGATGTTGGATTTTTTAGTGAGGAAGAGGACGTCGTCATTGACTACGATAATCTGCATTTGGCTTTTGACCCGGAGAAATCTCCGAAATTTAATTGTTAAACTTTTTATGCATGAACAATTTTTAATTTACTTTTAATTTGTTTTGGGATTTTTTTCTTAATTATATGAATTTTAACTTTCTTACTTCATTAAACCAAAAAAAATGAAAAAATTATCATATATATATTGTTATAATCAAAAAAATTATGTCAGTCTAGAATTATGCCTAGCAAAAAAATTAAGTTTGCTTCAAATGTGCATTTGTCGTTTGATCCGGAGAAATCTCCGAAATGTAATAGTTAAACTTTTTATATGTATGAACTGCTTTATTTTTCTTTTGTTATATATGGATACCAATGTTTTTTTTGGTTTATTATATATGAATTTTAACTTTCTTGCTTCATTAAAGCTTGATTTTTCATCTATTCGTTAAGCTTGATTTATGCCTAGCAACATTAATTTATGCCTAGCAGCATTAACTTATGCCTAGCAACATTAATTTTGAATGTGTTGCACTTATTTTGAATTTTTGTTACACTTAAATATCACATTTTGCTATAAATAATAGTCACATAAATATCACAATGTGACTATTTTTAATGTATTGAACATATAATACCCTTATAATGTGGTAATAAACATAATTTAAATACACATTTGTGATATGGTGTGACTATTATAAAGCATATAGTCACATGATCTTGCTACAATTAAATGTGACTATACACATTAGGTTGTGGCAAGCAAACACACACTAAACTTTAGACACACATATTTACTTACGTGACCATATGTATCGAATTTTTGTTACACTTAATCATGTTTCTATGGTTTCGTGTGACCATATATGACATTTGGTCACACTCTTCATGTGTGTGACTATTTTGGTGTATTAAGCTTTTATGAATTTATAAAAATGGTTATCAATTGGTAGCTTTAGGTAATCAGTTATGAAATTGTGTTAGTTTACTACGTAGTTGTTTGAATGTTTTATTCCTTATATTTGTTATCTTCCTAGTACATAAGATCCGTGAAAAAACCTAGCTTTACTCACCCAGCATTCAAAACTTACATCATAATATACCAAAAGGATAATCTTTAATGTTAGAATGTAACATTATTATATCAAAAATTTTCGGCCCACCCAATCAAGACGGTCAAAAGGTTAATCTGTAAATTTATCAAAACGATAATCTGTATAAATTTATCAAAATGATAATCTTTAATGTTAGAATGTTACATTATATACATCATATAATTAAGAATACCAAATTAAAAGGATAATCTGTAAATTTATCATCTAATGCTTATTTGATTTCAGGAAACCAGAGAAGGTATTTAACATTGAAGAGTGGTATGAGTCGTGGAGTTCTCAAGGAAACAAGGCAAGACGCAAAGCAAGTTTGCTTCAAATTAAGAAAGATGAGAAGGAATACAAGCGATCAAAGCCGAGGGTTGGTTCAGTGGAAGACGATGCGGCTGATGTTGGATTTTTGAGTGAGGAAGAGGACGTCGTCAATGACTACGATAATCTGCATTTGGCTTTTGACCCAGAGAAATCTCCGAAATTTAATTGTTAAACTTTTTATGCATGAACAATTTTTAATTTACTTTTAATTTGTTATGGGATTTTTTTTCTTAATTATATGAATTTTAACTTTCTTGCTTCATTAAACCAAAAAAAATGAAAAAATTATCATATACATATTGTTATAATCAAAAAAATTATGTCAGTCTAGAATTATGCCTAGCAAAAAAATTAAGTTTGCTTCAAATGTGCATTTGTCGTTTGATCCGGAGAAATCTCCGAAATGTAATAGTTAAACTTTTTATATGTATGAACTGCTTTATTTTTCTTTTGTTATATATGGATACCAATGTTTTTTTTGGTTTATTATATATGAATTTTAACTTTCTTGCTTCATTAAAGCTTGATTAAGCTTGATTTTTCATCTATTCATTAAGCTTGATTTATGCCTAGCAACATTAATTTATGCCTAGCAGCGTTAACTTATGCCTAGCAACATTAATTTTGAATGTGTTGCACTTATTTTGAATTTTTGTTACACTTAAATATCACATTTTGCTATAAATAATAGTCACATAAATATCACAATGTGACTATTTTGAATGTATTGCACATATAATACCCTTATAATGTGGTAATAACCATAATTTAAATACACATTTGTGATATGGTGTGACTATTATAAAGCATATAGTCACATGATCATGCTACAATTAAATGTGACTATACACATTAGGTTGTGGCAAGCAAACACACACTAAACTTTAGACACACATATTTACTTACGTAACCATATGTATCGAATTTTCGTTACACTTAATCATGTTTCTGTGGTTTCGTGTGACCATATATGACATTTGGTCACACTCTTCAAGTGTGTGACATATATATTTGTCACTATTAAATGCATATCGTGACTAACGCTTCAAACTTACTTTTTAGTTGTCACACATTTCAAACGCTATGTGGCTAAATATTCAGCAAAGAATAGCAGTCACGTTTAAATAATGTGTGACAAACTTGACTATATAATTTAGTCACATACACAATTACTTCATGTGACCATATATCTATTTTGGTCACACTCTTCAATTGTGTGACATATATTTGTCACATATGTATATCTATAGTGTGACTAATGTTTCGAGCTCATTTGTATCTGTCACACGTCTCGAATTAAAAGTGACTAAATAATCCAAAATTTTTTTTCCAGTTACCTCTAGTCACATAAATATTCATATGTGTGACAATAGAATTCCGAAATGGTCACACAAGTCGGATCAAGTGTGGCTGTTCATTTTATTCTGGTACATTTAGTCACGTATAAATGTTACAGTGTGACATTTCAAAATCGACCATGCGTGACCAATAGAACTTTTTGTACTAGTGTCTATTCCCTGAATATTTCATGTTGTGCGATCCCGCTCATTTGCTTGTGTATTTCAGCAGCTAGAACCTTTTTAACTCTTTGAGTGAGATTGTCATGTCGGTCTCTAGTTATGAAGGATTTATTCATTATGTTATTAAGTTGTTCAAGCTGAGCAAAAGTGAAGTTATGTCATTGAGATGTTTTTGGTGGTGATGAGTGTGTTTTCTTTGGTGGTGTGGTTGATTGTTAGGTAGTGTGAAAATGCGGAATCATCATTGTTGTGTCTGCGGCTGCCGAATCTTCAATCACCTGTTCTGAATCCTGAGGATTCGTTTCCAAGATAGGAGAGGGAGTAGGAACCTTCGAATCAGTTATGAGTGGATCACCTCCAATATTGACATTGGGGTTCACTCCAGCTTGACCTGATTTCTTAGGATTTCCTCTCTATCCCGGTAGACCGAAGTCAACTACAGGAGTTGTTTCTTCAATAAGATGAGTTTCATCTTGTGAAATTCTCTTGAGTGTGCTGGGGTCTCGTGAACTGGATTCGGTTACTTTAGATGATTGTGTGTTCGGTGCCAGCACATATTGATCAAGATCGTCCTCACATTCCATCTCATCTGATTCGTCATCATCATCATCATCATCACCTGGTGTCATTTTCCTTTTACCCATAGCTTATGCCACTTTCTCTCCTTCTTCAACCATTTCTTCTACGTATTCATACATTACTGCTTTTTAGATTAATTCTCGTCTTGTCCCTCTTCGTGCATCACGTTTACTGATTTTCTCGGCAAGACTCACCTCAATGGCTTCTTTGAAGTTTAATTCTTCAATTTCAGCAGCTGTTAATGTGGAAGTGTCAACATTGGTGTCTTTCTCTGATTCTTTCACAATTCTGGGTTTATTCTTCTTACTGGCTCCTTAATATCCATGATACTGAGTCCAACAATCACTTTTCTTCGTTTTGGTCCAGTGGTGCAAGATACTTTCTTAACTGTTCCTTTAGTAGGCGCCACCGGTTGATGTTTATCGTAGAAATGTCTATGCCAGCTCTTTCTTTCTAGTAGTCCAAATATGCTTTAGTATCTTTCACCTCCGGTACTAATAACCATTCAGGAATATCCATTCCTCTTGCCGTGATGTGAGCATCTTCGATTTTTATCTTTTATACTGTGGTGTCATGATCAACCTTATGTATAGAAGCTTCAACTCGTTTGGGATTGTTTGGATGATTGTTTAATGTGTGAGCAATGATAAGTTTAGTGAATCGAATAAATGGTATCGAATTTCCCATTTTGCGTTTCTGTGTGATCATATCATCCCAGATAAGTGATGCAAAGTCGACATGTTGATTTGTCTCTATTCTAAAAAATATCCGTAAAGTGTTTAAAGTTGATCCGTCAAGCCCGATAACTTTTGCAGTTGTACAACGGTTAAGAATGATGAGCAATGTATTCCAGGGTTGAGGAAGGAACTTTCTTTTGAACTCTGAGATGGTTGGTTCTTTGGGATCATCAAACCCAAGATCTCTCAAAAATTTTATGATGACCGGCTTGAATGGAGGAAGTTTAACAAACTGTTGTTGATTATTTGTTGTCTTGCTAGGAAGTCTCAGTATAGCACGTAATTCATTGAAAGTGAGTTTAATGGATATTTTGTCTAATTTGAAGTTACAGTATTCAGGATAGAAGGTGACAGGGTTCCGGAATTGTTTGATGTAGATAACGTGTACGGTTGTGGAGATTGTGAGAGTGGAGTTGATGAGGTGGTGTTTAAGGATTTCAGAAATAACCTGGTACTTATCATTGTAGCTTATATTGTCGAGATCGACTCGGGCATTGTAACTTGCTATTCCCATGAGAGATTGCCCCGGTACCAGTTGTCCTCTGACATAAGTTGTTGTGGTGTTTGTTGTGCCATTGGAATTCTGAGATTAAGACATACATGAGTTAGATTCAAATTGAATACATAAATTTTGATTCTTTTTCTTTTCACTCTGTCTGTTTTTGTACGTTCTGGAAATTCTTTGTCGAACGCATTTTTCTCAATTTTCTTTTCATGTTCCTTGTACTTGCTTTTTTTGACACATGACGTACCTCTTTTCTTTTCGCGTACGATATATTTTCTTTTCCTGATTTTACTTTCTTTCTTTCTGTTTTTCATATAATCCTAACCAAGAAAACACTTGAAAGTAGTGATATTAAAATTTGAAGTGTTATCTTGTTTTAAAACAGTGAATCTCATTGAATTAAAAGTTCAAGAATCAACTTCGCATTTGAAAAATCTGTTTTTGAACGAATATCACCTAACTTGTTCGTTCGTGAAAGCGCGATAGATATAGTTAATACTAAAGAGCCTCGGAGGGACACACTTACATGGATAAAGTAATATGAATAGCTTAATTAGCTATCGGAAATTTTACTCGTCGTAGGCATCTAAAGATACTAACTAATCTACGTTTTATCTTGATGGACACATATTTGTCAAACATTACTTATGAGAGTCGACGTGATGAAAAAGAGTAAGTCTTCTAGACTTGAATTAATACTTAACGACTCTAGGAGGCACACGCTTACATGGGTTGATTAACACGACTAGGTCATCTTAATCACCGGAAATTATTACCCGTCGTAGATTCAAGAAGTAGAAATTCATGCCTTTGAAGACTTTCATCAATGAGATTTTTGAGAAAGATTGTAGTTCTATAAGATCATGCGAGACACGTTTACATCACCGTTTTGACAAGAATTCCATTATTAGCTTTTAGGTGATAATTAGTTCTGATAAAACGGCTTGAAATTATTATCCGACCAGATACTTATAAAACATAAGATTTCTCAAAATAGATTTTTATGAGGAAAATCCATTAATTTGAAGCATTCTTTAAATACATAGCATGATAACAAGTTTCACAAATCTCAAAATCTCAACAAACACCGTTTCCATTAGGATTTATTTCTTGAGTTTTTTAAAACGTCTTCATTTATGTTCTATGAATGATGGAAATCGTTTGATTCCCTTTGGAAATGAGTTTTCACCACAATCATATTCTTTTGAAAACTTTTAAAATTTTGAAAAACATTTGAGTCAAATAGACAAAGTCAAATGTGTAGAAACTATAGGGGGGGAGGGTTTGAATAGTTTCACGTTTATAATTAAATCTTAAAATGATTTAGTTTCCTTTGTTTCTTTTTGAATAACCAGTTGATTCTAAGTTATGTGATATCTATGAACACTACAATAATAAGTAAAGTAAGTAAAGTAAAGAGATAAGGAGAGAGCACAACCAAACCAAGGCGCATAGATTTATCGTGGGTCAGCACGAAGCTCACTCTTTGTCCTACTCCACTCACCGAGTACCACACTCGAGAGTTCACAATCACTATGTCAACACACTCCCTTCAGGTGGAGCAAACCGTATACAAAGCTTACACCAAGTTTAATGACACTAAGTGGAATGCCGAGTTCTAATCCTAGTTAGAACCAATCTACACAAGGCTCATTTGGCCACACGAACAAGCACTCTTGTCCACTTGGATCTACACACGATCCAAATCTTCACACGGACGATCACCCCATCCAATTTTTTACACGAACGATCACCCCATTCACTTGAATCTTCACCCCATCCAAGCCTTCACATACGGACTTCACTAAGTCCTAATCCTCACCCAAGGACTACACTAAGTCCTTGTCTTCACACAATGACACATGAACTAACATAAAGTCCTAATCTAGATACAATACTTCACGGACCTACACCTTTTTCCGTATATACCCTAACATAGCTAATCACGACTAACACACAAGTCGGATATACAAATATATATACAAGAAGAGTTTGGAGGAAGAAGAGAATCGTAACACTTGTTACGCTTGTGTGTGGACTCGATTAACACTTTATTTCTTGACGATTACGAATGTTCTTCTCTTGCACTTGAGATAGAGGATGACGGGATCACTTATAAACACATATNAATGACACATGAACTAACATAAAGTCCTAATCTAGATACAATACTTCACGGACCTACACCTTTTTCCGTATATACCCTAACATAGCTAATCACGACTCACACACAAGTCGGATATACAAATATATATACAAGAAGAGTTTGGAGGAAGAAGAGAATCGTAACACTTGTTACGCTTGTGTGTGGACTCGATTAACACTTTATTTCTTGACGATTACGAATGTTCTTCTCTTGCACTTGAGATAGAGGATGACGGGATCACTTATAAACACATATCGACACGTTTTATTGATCAAAGAAAGGAGGAACAAAGAACATAAAGTTTTTGTGCTAAGAGGCTTAGTTTTTCTGAGAAAACAGTTCAGTATTTATCGCCACAAGGAGGAGTAGGGGACGGTCCCTTAAAGATGGACAGTCCCGTATATATAGGGGACCGTCGTCCTATTTATAGGACCGTCCGAAATACACTCCCATTTTTGTCCTGATGTGCTGAAAGTTTATCTGGTGAAAAACTTATCTGTTTTGAGCGGGAAAAATAGCTGTTGGGATATTTAAACTTCAAATTATTTTCTTTAATAAAACATTTCTTTTTAATAACAAAAATACTTTTGTAAAAATGTTTTGTCACATAAAAATGTGAAGTTTTGAGAAAAATAAATTCTTTGATCACTTTGCTAATGTCGTTATTGTGTTTGTTCATATACCTGAAGTGATGTTGTAGTCGATACGTTATCGAAACAATTTTTCTCGATTAAAAACTTATTAAACGTAGTTTTACATAACGTGTTTTTATATTTTGTGATTATCAAAACATAAAGAGACCGAATAATGCAAATAACGTTTTTCATATTATTTGTATTAACAATCTCCCCTTTTTCAATAATTACAAAATATAAAGTCATTTTAGATAAAATTATGCATTCATAAATTTTTAATGAGTTTTCATTTACTTCTCCCCCTTTTTGTAGAATCAAAAAGGCTTCATCGATGTATAGTAAGGAAAGAGATCATCGGGATTAATGCTCCCCCTGGCTTAGTGCTCCCCCTATATGAGAGCACCAGGGAATCGAGCTATGGTGTTGTGCTACAAAAATAAGTTAGAATACAAGCACATAAACTTATTTATATGAGAATTAGAGGGTTGAGAAGAGAATTAATATAGATAGAAGGAGATAGGAGAGGTAATAATGATGAGAGGAATGTGAAATAAGATAGATTTAGCATGATGCAGATAAAGATGAGAAGAGAAATCATAATTTTAAAGCTGACTGGGACAATCCTTAATATACACATACGGTCCCTTAAATGTGGGGGATAATCGCTGTATAAGGGACCGCCGCAAGTGGGTGTATTTTTAGTCGAAATATGTTCTGATTTTAGTATTTCTCATTTTAAGTTTAGCTAATAACGCACATTTCAATGATTACCATCACAAATATCACCAGATAATGCCATGAATTACATTAAATATAAAGACATTCATTCATCACAATCATTGAAATCATAGCACATAAAGACTCAACCATCACTTAAACATACTATAAACTATTTCTAGAAACACAACTAACTTCCTAGAACATGCTTGGCCCAAAAGATACTCATCTGATTATTATTAACTAAACATGTAGAGATACTTAGTTAGAGGATGGAGAATAAGATGGTGGAGGAGATGGTGGAGCCAAAGGTGGCATGGTTGCAAGAGGAGTTGGTTGCACATTGGATTGAGAAAGAAGGTACTTAATGTGGTCAAACATGTAGTGGAGCTCACTTCTTAGGGAAGGGATGAGATTAAAGTTGTGAAAGTAACAAGCACAACCCATGGTGTGGTTGTTCACAAAGTTGCAGGGAATGGGAAACCCCATGATTGGAGAAGGTGGTGGAGTAGAAAGAGTGTAGTCCAAAGGCCCATTTGGAGATAGAGAAAATGAGGTATTTGATGGACTTGGAGAGTTAGGAGTGGTAAAAGAAGGTCATAAATTGCTTACAATCGGTGTGTATGCCCCTGAGCTAGAGTAGGTGAGTACGCGTGATAAATTTTTGATGAATGGTGAAAATGGAGATGATTTAGGCCTTGAAGAGGATGATAAAGTGCCTTTGGTTGAGGGTGTTTTGATAGGTGCGCTTGGTGCTTGAGGAGAAGATGGTGAGAATTGTGAATAAGTAATGTCTTCTTGAGTAAGGCCAATGAAGTTGGTTTGTGGTGGTTTAATAGTGATCTTAGGCTTTTTGTTTGGGAGAAACAATGAAGTAGAGGAAGAGGCCATTGTAGAGAATGAAGGAGATGAAATGAAGAAGAAAGATGGTTATGAAGAGGAAGAGGAGAGGAGTTTAAATAATCAAAGGTGATTATGGTTTGGACAAAGAATGCATTTGGAAGATTTTAGCACATGAATTTGTTTATCTAAACATGGAAATGGTGAGGATAAACATGTAATAGGGTCACGGATTGCAGGAAGGGAGAAATAGTCAAAAACCGATGACCTATGGATGGTCCTTAAATAAGAGGACGGTCCTTAAAAGGTCTGGGACCGTCGCCTATTTAAGGGACCGACGCCAGTAGGTTGCCATGGTTTTGTCCAGTTTATCATTTCTGCAATCCTATAACTACTAATATGACAGATTATATGCAGAAATATACATGATTAATCATACATATTAAGCTATAGACTAGGAAGCATATAGCATCTCACAGAATAACCAAGATTAATCATAGTCAAACATGGTCAGATAGCAGTTAAAGTCTAGAACCAACTACAAGTTTTTGAGAGTTATAAACATCTCTTCTAAATACTCCTAAAGATTATTCTACTTGCTCTTTCATAACTAGTGCCCACTCCAACTACTTTCATCATCGAATTCACTTGACGAGATATCATGGAATGACACTGAATCATTATCATTATGAGTCTCATGATTTGAAGTGCATTCCCAAAATAATGATCTAAAGGTATTATGACTCAAAGGAGCCATGACGGGGTCAACAAGAAGATATTCATTGTCGCAGAGTTGTGGGAAAGAATTCATGACAAACCGATACAACCGAGTCAACAACATGCCATGAGGAAATGCCTTATTTTGTCACTCTTGACATTTGAAATTCTCTTTGCCATAAAATAGGCAAGATTGTATGGTTGCTCGATGATGAGACAGTACAACATATGAGCACAACATGCAGGATGGTGCTCACGGTTGTGAGGAAGACAGAAGGCATTTTTACGAATGACTTATACCCATCTGCATAGATATAGATGTAATTCATCTACACAAATTTTTAGTGGATCCAAGTCATAATCATGTGTCTCACGAAACTCAATTTGTCCATCCTCCTTAAGAGATCCATAGACCTTTAGAGGAAGACGAATATGTTCTTTGATTTGGGAGGGAGTGGGTATGAACGTGAGGTATGGACCCGACATTTCTACATGATTGGCAAGAGATCTAAGTGACCACCCTTCGGTGTAGGCACATTACCTGTGACACGGAATACCAAGAATTTGTGCAAATTGCTGATGAGTGAAGGTACGACAGTGTTTCCAATGATGAACTTAACACAGAGGGTCAGATCATTGTTATAAATAATTTTGACTCAAATATAGAATTTTAACACAAAACGAGGAAAACTTTCTCATTAATGTTGAGCAAACTATCAAATCTTATGCACCTATACATGGTGTCAATGTGATCATGGTCTGAGAAAGAAGACTCAACTACTCGTCCTTCGATTAAGTAACGAGACTCAAGATTACGAAAGACTCTATTTAGACTCGATGAGGTACTTGATTCTGGTGAAATTTTAGGATATACTTCAGTGAGCTCATGATCATAATCAAACAGATGAAAGCCTAGATGAAACATGATAACCTATAAAAGAACACACTATGAATATTACGTCACTTATTTTGATGTACTTGACTAATGTTAATGCATGGTTTGAAAAACATTTTTGATATGTATTAACAATGTTTAATTGCGTTTTTGTCATGTTCATAAATATGATTAGTTTTATCAAAATGAATTGGGGAACATCATGAGTTTTGATACTTTTCAAAATATAGTCAATTTGGACAAGTCTTACATCTAGGCGAGTGTTGATGATAGTACATTGTTAGGAGTAAGTGTTAATTTTAAGTAACTACATGAAAATGAAAATCCCCAAATTTAATTTTGTGTTATAATAACCCTAATTATGAATTAATGAAGAAGAAATGATGAGATACCTTTCAATTAATGATTAGAAGGATGATATTGATTGATGATCTTTGATTATGATTAGGTTGATTTTTGTTTTAGTAGAATGATTAAAGATTCGGGTGTGTTGGTTTGTTTGTTCATTTCTTCTGCAGTTTTGGTGTAGTGTGGTTTTGTTGACTGAAGGTGAGAAATGAAAAACGGGGTACATATAAAAAAGCTTAGACGGTCCTTTATCGGTATAGGACCGTCATAAGGACCATCTCCTATTGAGGGACCGTCTGCAGAAAGTTGTTTTTTAGGGATAGAAATTTTGTCTGGTTTTATAACTTTTAGTTTATAGAAAAAATATTTTATTGAGGTCTTTCAAAACAAGAATTTAGGAATCTAGACACGGGATAGAGGAAACGGAGGAGATACAATACGCACGAGTAGGCTGAGGAATGGGTATTGAGTAGAATTGAGACTTAAGAAGTAGAGACTCGTTTAGAGTAAATAGGTTGATGACACTCTGAATGTGGAGTACAAATAGAGTCGAGACAGAAGAAATAGAATAGATGTAGATGAGACGAAGATCAAATACGAGACTTGCATTGGGATGTTCTAAAGTGAATAATGTCTTTGGCGAGATACGACAAGAAGAGAAGTTATAGACGAGATATAGAAAAGAGAAGAGATGTCGAGAACGTTAAAAGTGTACGTCATCCATAGTGATTGTTAGACATGCATAAACGGCTATTGATAAATGGTTGTGGTAAGACCATTATTTCCAAATATTTGCTTGGATCCCAAAGAGGATAAGCATTTAGACATAAGGTCTAATATTAAAATTATATTTGTAACACTTAATCATCATGTAGCACATAAGCATATGGCAAGCAATCACATAACAAATAAGCACATAGCAGGCAAGCATATAGCAATCATGATAGTCAAGGTTTTAAGAAAGCATACCTTTGCCGCTAGCTATTCCTAAGGATACATTACCGTAAGAGGCGTTGTGCGTGATGAAAAATTTGACTATTGAAGAGTCTTCACACGTATGTCGTGAATATGAATATGCATTCATATCTTCGAGTTGCTTCCCTTGTGCATCTAAAAACGTAATTTGCAAGAAAAATTGGTCCCGAGTTTCTCATGGGTCCGATATGGTTAGTCAAGGATATCCATTACATTTAAATGCACATGGTAAGGATGTCGACAAGGGACAACTGTGTTCCTTTACATTTTATTTTAACAATGGTTTTCTTGACTTTTATTATTGGCGACCCTTATTTTAAGGACACTAGTTTTCATAAACAACTAATTCTAGATTTGTCTAAGAAGTTTTACAAATTTAATTTGTTTTGACTTGCTTGTCGATGACTCACATGAATTAAAGCCTAATCCAGTTTTATCTCCGAATGCCTTTTGACTATTTAGTATATCTTGAAGAGATTTAGAACTCTTTTTAAATTTAGCTAGTATATATAGGTGATGTTGAATATGATAAACATAAATAAACATATAAACACAGCGGAAAACATCACCAACAAGGATCCATATAGCCATATGATCAATCTATAATAAACAACAACAAGGTTATACCTTTGTAGCGTGATCGGTTGAATCGTATAGAGACCTTCACCAATGTACACGAATCACCAATGAAACCCAAGTGATCAAAGGAGATCACCTCTATGTATGAAACACACTACACATCACCGATCACCACCCGATGCTAGTCTAAACCCCGTAACACACGATCTAGCCTTGAACTACAATAGAATAAGGTTAGATTGAGATCAAAACACAAACCCTAGAATGGGTGTGTTTGTTTGCCGTCACTTTTGAGAGAGAGAGGGAGGAGAGAAACTTGGAGAGTGGTTAAATGTATTTTGTAAATATGGAAGACTAAATCAATTTAGTCTTATCATATTAGAAGTTACACATAGCCCCTTAAAAGCTAATCTTTGCCCCTTTTTCCCCTCCATAGGCCGGCCACTATATGGGCCCACAATGGGCTTGCCCATTGTTGGTCCACTCCAAAAACGCTAAGTCTAACTTAGTATTTAATGGCCCGTTATAGATCTCGAGTTACGTAGTCGTTTATATATTGTAAATATGATAAATACAATCTATAAAATGGTGTCTCTGTGTATAAGTTTGTGACCCCATAGGCTCATATATGTCTAGTCATATAATTATTTATTATGACACGAGCATACTCCAACAGCTCCCACTTGCGACGTCATAATAATCAAGTAATTATACAAGCAAAGGTTATCGTCTAGCAACATGCCAATGCCCCTAGAAATATGTAAGGACAGTTTCTTTAACGTCTCATTTAAATGGTTTATATGTCATCCATCCTTTTGTTACAGATACTATGTTGAACACTAGACATGGATCGAAGTCATTCTATTTGTTTAACTATTATGTTTCTCGATCTAGATATTAAACATGATTACCAAGAGAATTAAGATTCATCTTAATCTCATTTGGGTACGGCATACAAACATCTGTTCAATTCATCAAGGGGCCCAATAGTATCTAACTCCATGACATGTGGAGGAACAAATCCTGTTTTGACTGCACGTGTCATTCATGTGTTTCAAACCACTCCTGAAGATGGTTTTTATAACTACCTTATTCAGTAAAACGTTTAACCATATCAAAGAATGAAATTCCACACATGCAAGACCTACTTGCATCTCAAGTATGAGGATAAGAGACATAACCATTTGCGAGATTCACTGTTGACGCCGATCCATGCAGTGAATACTCGTAGGTTGGGTCAGTCCAATGTTCATCACAGTGAACAACATGTGAGTTTGGTGGAAACATCAATTAATATTTATTCTAAATAAATATCACCAACACGCTCACATTTGCCTTAATTCGATGATACTCCCGTATCATCAACTGGCAATGGATAATTTTAGAATAAATAAATTATTCACGGATTAAACATGCAAATATAGAACACAGTAGTAAAAATGAAGACGATTATACCCGGTATATCAATTCATTATATAAATACGACTGCTTACAGTTCCATTATCAAAATACTAAAAAAGATATGCATAAGACTAGATATAGATCGGTATTCGATGTTTCCATCATGATCAAATTTTGTTGTACAAGACAACAAGTAATCATCTGAGTAAACTTCGAGAATACTTGTTTCAAAATTCATAAAAGTTTTGAATGATGATTGTCCTTTTGTATGTGTGCATTCAAGTACAGTACGAGTATTGCAACAATACATTCCATAGCGTGTTTGAAGCTAGCAAAACAACGACTTTAGACAGTCATTTTAATAGTTTCTCAAACTGTAAAGTATTCTTATTCCTTTAATGTATAATGCTTTAATGCTCTCAATCGAGCATATCTAGTTAGCAATGTCATTATCCATGATGACATCCTACCACGACTAGAGATGAGAATCATCTCAGTTAAATAAGCATCAGTGTATGCAAACAAAACAGAGCTCCTAAATATCCGTAAACGTTTGAAAAATTCTTTGGTCCTTGTAGGTCCATGACAATGTACGTTTAACGATTACCTAATGACCTTCACTTAGATATTTGTTGTTATCAACTCATCTTGCATTCATGCAAATGATAAAAACAGTCCAATGCATAATACGACTTACATAATGAATCCTTTAGTNCTCCTAAATATCCGTAAACGTTTGAAAAATTCTTTGGTCCTTGTAGGTCCATGACAATGTACGTTTAACGATTACCTAATGACCTTCACTTAGATATTTGTTGTTATCAACTCATCTTGCATTCATGCAAATGATAAAAACAGTCCAATGCATAATACGACTTACATAATGAATCCTTTAGTTGAACATAAGGTTTCCATGTACGTGTTCAATCTCATCAGGTGAGATTGATCATTGAGACTCCTCTCAATAACCTGTAATATTGTGTTAGATTCAATAACCGCTTGTGTTTATTCTATTTAACAAGGTTGTATGTTTTATTTTCTAAATCCCTTAAGAGAAAGTTCATTCTAAACTAAGGATTAAAGTCTAGCTTAGATGGAATATTGTTTCTTATATGTTAACAACATATGAGATTTAAGAAAATAAATACATTGCTCCTACTTGCTCTCAAATTACTCAGGAGTAATCTTATTTAATCAAAATCAAATTAATGATTTTATAATTAATTTAAGATCTCTGCTCCTAGATGCATGATCTAATCCACACATGGATTCTTACATCTTGTATACATAATAAAGATTATATAGATTCATAAACCCTTTTGATTGTTCATCGTCCTCGTAAAAGTAATCAAAACGTGTTTTGAAATCCTATTGTCATATTTCATTTACATGAAAATAGGTATGACAATTAATCATCGTTATACATTTAATGTCTGTAGGTATGAAGATTTAATCATAGTCAATTTCTTGAGTACGAGTAAACTCCTTCTACTACGCATGCATTAAATGTGTGTATAAGTTTGTCCTTTTGAGTCTTCTAGTTTAAGAAACTCATTTTTAACCTCATAGTCTAACTGATTTGGTAAGAGATCAATCAAGCTCAATGAGTGATTATCTTTCAAGGAATGCATCTTAACATTCATAGTTTTGAGCTATTCATCAGATTCAAGATCTGATAATGCATCTCTTTAGTTAGCAGGTTCACTATGATCCTCCAACTTATATCCCTTAGCATTGATATAAAAACTATATCATTCAGGTGCTAGGGGTATCCTTGCGGATTTATGAATGAGAGATATCAATCTATGGTTTAACATATGCATGTTCAACCTTAGTATGACATTGGCAAGTATACTCAGAAGGTTGTGTATTTAGCTCTTGAATGACTTCAAGATCTAAAGGTGCTCCCACTTGCTTTTGTAAGTGGAGACTAATCTCTAGATACTCATCAACTTGATAACAATAAATTGTTTTCAAGTGGGACATCCAAAATACATCGTATGTTTTTGACTCTAGTTTGTTAATTACTTACTCTTAAGGTATTTAACAAATTCAGAACTACAATCAAGACATAATGGGATTCATCCCATTTCATAATACAATGGTGTCTTAAGTTCCGTTTGGGTTGGAACCATATTGAGTGTACACATGGCACATCCAATTTTCTAACCGTGATTGCTTTGGAGGTAAAAGAGTTTAAGTCATCAAAGATCAAACAATATCCATAGAGTTTGATTTTCCATGATGGACATACCATAAAGTTGTGGTATTCCACGTGGATTGATGTTGTAAGACTATCCCTCAACTCATTAGATAAACTTATACTCTTTGGATTACGTATCTGCCAACCAAGTCATACCAGATGGCATCAGTATTTTTAGCCTACTGCATACTTTATATTATAAGTCTTTGACCAAGTAAATGACTTCATGTGTATGTTTTGACTAGAAAACATAAACATTAAATATTTTATTATACGTCGTAAGTGTACATGTCTTTAACAAGAAGACATAACTAGTCAGCGTCTTTACTTTACGTTATAAGTCTTTCAACAATTAACGGAATTGATGTTTGTGTCTTTACAAGAGACCTAAACATATTCAACTAAAGTAATTATGATTGCCGACAATTTTCCTTAATAGTAATTTCAAGTTAATTTCATACTTCATGATTATGAATTTACAAGAAGACATAATCATATTTACTAAACAATTCAGCGAATATGTTGAAGTAGCTTTTCATGTTATCTTGACATTTGTTCTAATTAGGGCAACATACATTTCGTGTGTATAAGTCCTAATAGACTCTTAGTTTGCTTACCTTGCGGTCAAGAAAACTATTTGTCATATTGTTATATGTTGTACCTTGCACACAATTAACATTTCTCCCACTTGCGCATGGCACAACATCATGCAAGTATACAAACAATTGTTTGTATAAGTTAATATGACAGTGTCACAGATAACATATGATTTTAGTCAAAATCAAAATATAGATGTGTAGAACTTTTATCGTATTAATAATGAATTATGCATAACAATTTTATTGATAACATTTCAGGAAGCAACATCAGGAACGCAACAAGTTATCTAATAAAATTTATGCAATGGTTCGTATATAAACTATGATGTTTCACATGTGGAAAGTAATGTATTATTTCAAGGCAATCCAGAAATAAGATAAGGTAATAGAGCTTACAACTCCCACTAGATTAGAGAACATTACATGTGTTTCGTCACCATTAATACAATAACGTAACTCCCACTGGATTAGACAACATTATAAGTGTTACGTCACCAGTGGAGAGTGAGTGGTGATTGGATACTTTCCTTCTTTCTTTGAATATCTACACATTATTGCTCATGCGAGTCACTTTGACTAGTAAGCATGTACTTAGGTATTCAAGGGAGTGCATCAAGTTCTAACATATAGATGATGGGCTAGCCATCATTGCTATTTTAACTTGAAAATGGGCATGCATTTCCTCCATATTTGGTCTACTTTACCACAAGGGTGTGTAGGACCTTAGTTGTTTTGTTGGGTTAAGACAAATTGCTAGGAAATCTTGCTAGTGATTGCCTTTACCACTTTGCGGTTCATTGATATTTCCATCTTCTAATTAAAACTCGTGTTATTTTGGTAGCTATAGAAAACATGTTCTCTAGTTATCCAAATATCTTATATTTCTTCAAGGTTTCAAAACCGGAACTAGGGTTATAAAACAAATTTGAAGGAATAAGATGTGCAACCATACTTAACCGTTTTGACTTTTACAAGAGATTACGATTTCTAGAGTATGTGCTCTTTGAGTTTGATTAGAATTAGGACAATTCGAATATTCTGATTAAGGCTTTTCCTCATAAATAAAAAGGATAGGAACAAGTCTCTTTCTTACAAGGAAAGAATGACTTAGTTTGTCCTTTTAACAAGAAAAGAACAAACTCTTGTTTACGGTTTGTGTTGCATTAATTCATTAATTGAATTACAAAGTTCATTTTTAGTATTTTCGATAATTATCCTTTTGTAAATTAATTACCCCATGTTTGCAATTTAAAACAATAATTTACGAAAAAGGCTAAGATCCACATTGTGCTTCTACTATCACATCAGTTGATCTGCTAGCAATAATAGATTCAATTGGTAGGCGACTTTTACCAATTTTATTACATGTACAACTCTTAGATCCTTATGGGACTCATGGCATCTAGTGTCAAACAACTAGTGTCATGTAGGCATGTTTAGTCCCTTCTTTGCCTCGAGTCAAGGTCTCACCGCTTAACTCGATTAAGTAATCCAATTTGAGAACGTGTGAGAATATATCTAGGTCCCACGCATAGAGAATAGTGGCCTTGGGTTACATTTCAACCTAGGTCCCACGCATAGGCAAAAGGTAATTGCAAGTGTTCTCAACATTGGACGGCATGACTTAAACTTTGACGGGTAAAAAGTTTTGATGTGAATCAAAGGTGTACGAAAGAAGCATGCATTCATCCTTTTTAGCACAAGTTAAAAACTTTTCTTAACTTAAGTCTAATCATTGTTTTAATTTATGTGTGTCGAGTTGTCCATATTCAAGACTAATATTAATCCTAAGTGGATAATAAAGTTTGGACAATACATAACAAGAATAACATTCATAACAAGTTTAAAAGTTATTTAATAAAACAATGATTTCAAGTTTCAAAAACTTATATAAACTAAATCAGAAGACTTAGTTTAAATTGGTTTGTGTTTTGTTTTATGTTTTTAAGAAACAATTTGCAATTTACATACATTCATAGCATACATAAGAAACAAATCAACAAACACACAACTACAATATGCAAAGCCTCAACCGATGAAAAAATCAATGCTCGGTCTCGTGAGCCATCACGAGAACCAAGGGTCAACTAGGGACTAACCACACAACCACACGGAGGGCTCCCACTTGCTCCAAGACATCAAGAGCAAGTAAGACCCCATTATGCACATGAAATAATGAATCTGCCAGCCCAGAATTTATGTATTGTGAGGCCCAAACGGCCTAGAAGGATTCTTCTACGGGCTTAGCTCAAAACTACAAAGTTGTAGGCCCATGTCTTGTGTACCTTCACGTCAATTTTTAGCCAAAAACTCCTTACCAATCACCGAGAAAAGCCAAAATACTGCAGCTTGTTCCTGCAGCCATTTTCCGCATAAACGTCTCTAACTCTTTTGCCATTCCATTACAAGCAACGATTACATGATATAGAAAGTAAAATATATTTGATCTACTATCTACCTACTGTAATGTGCCCAAAAAATGGCAAAAAAACCAAATCAAAATACATACATGAATGCTAAAACAATGGTAAAAACCCTAAAAACAAGAAATTAAACAACATTCACGACAATTCAAGGCATAAGTGGTCTATGTTTTCATCGGCTTTGCATATACACATAATAATACCATAGTATTATGATCAAAACATGATGTTGGCTAATTCCATGGACAAATATGCATGTATTTTCCATGGAGATAAAATTAAATTGCAAGAATTGAAATTTTAGCCAACGAAACGAAGTAATAAATTAACAAGAATTAAAAACCCGTTTGGTACGTGTGTCAAATGGCTTAAGGATCAAAACCCACTGATGTTATGACCTTCAAAATACCATTTTATCACAGAAATATTAGGTTTTGGGGCTGAAATAAAACCGTTTCACAAAACGATCAAAAACACGCGTTTTAGGCCATTTTACACGTACCCGACAAGTAAATAAATAATGATAGCATAAAAAATGGTTATGAGACCAAAATTTCCAGATCATAACAACCCTTATGGGTCGTTCATATGGCAAAAAATTAGAGCCCTAGGGCTGTTTTAACCATGACTTCAAAAATCATCAAAAAACACCGGTTTTAGCCATTTTTATGCATACCCGATAATCATATGGCACATATGATGGCTCGTGATACCACTATAGGTGATGTTGAATATGATAAAAATAAAATAAACATATAAACGCAGCGGAAAACATCACCAAGTAGGATCCATATAGCTATATGATCAATCTATAATAAATAACAACAAGGTTATACCTTTGTAGCGTGATCGGTTGAATCGTATGGAGACCTTCACCAATGTACACGAATCACCAATGAAAACCAAGTGATAAAAGGATATCACCATTATGTATGAAACACACTACACGTCACCGATAACCTCCCGATGCTAGTCTAATCCCCGTAACACACGATCTAGCCTTGAACTACAATAGAATAAGGTTAGATTGAGATCAAAACACAAACCCTAGAATGGGTGTGTTTGTTTAACGTCACTTTTGAGAGAGAGAGGAAGGAGAGCAACTTGGAGAGTGGTTAAATGTATTCTGTAAATATGGAAGACTAAATCAATTTAGTCTTATCATATTAGAAGTTACACATAGCCCCTTAAAAGCTAATCTTTGCCCCTTTTGACCCTCCATAGGCCGGCCACTATATGGGCCCACAATGGGCTTGTCCATTGTTGGTCCACTCCAAAAACGCTAAGTCTAAATTAGTATTTAATGGCCCGTTATAGATCTCGAGTTACGTAGTCGTTTATATATTGTAAATACGATAAATACAATCTATAAAATGGTGTCTCTGTGTATAAGTGTGTGACCCCATAGGCTCATATATTTCTAGCCATATAATTATTTATTATGACACGAGCATACTCCAACAGTATATTGGCCTTTTCATTAACCATTTTAATTTCACTTTTGTATTCTTGACACATTTTACATTCTAGATCAATTTTTACACCACTTTCATGTCTAGATATTTTATCTTCCAAGATAATTTCTTTTTCAAAATTACTTTCAAAAGATTTTGAAGATTCATTTTCTAAAAACATTTTTAGATTTATGTTGCATAAGTGTTTAAATTCATTTTCTAATTTTAAAAATTCTAGTATGAAAGGGTCATGACAAAAGTGTTCTATTTTAGAGTGTACCTCACTTGAAGTTACAAACATTTGACAAATATCGTATTCGGTGCACATGTTGTCTTCTTCATCCGTATCACTCCAAGATTCTTCAATGAGTTCTCTCATATTGTCCTTAACGGCATTACCTTGAACTAGTAGCATTCACATTTAATCTATCTAAATATCTATCTACTAATTCGTCTTCAAAGGTAACGAACTGTTCATGTGTATTTTCAAGATCAATATGGTTATCTTTGGCTTGACAATTTCTTTGATGAAAGTTGAAAAGATTTTTTCAAATAACATTTGCCGTTTGACACAAACGTATTATTTCATATTTAACTCTTGGCAAGTATTTATAAATTATTATTTTGGCTTCAATTTTTTTTAGCTTTCTTTTGAAATAATCACTTTGACTTTCAAGATTAGTTTCCGCTGGTTGAAAGTCACCAATTGAAATAACATGCCAAAGATCCTGATCTATTGATTTCACATAACTTTCAAGTCTATTTTTCATTTAATAAAATTATTGTTTTCAAAAAATGGTGGTTTGTTCAAAGACCGCCCTTCTAGATATCTTTCATATTGCATAGATTGATTCAAGTGTTAAAGTACAATATACTTCAAAGTTCTTGATAATCTGGCTCTGATACCAATTGTAGAAACTAAAGGGGGGGGGGGGGGTTTGAATAGTTTCACCGTTTATAATTACGTCTTAAAATCTTTTGGTTTCCTTTGTTTCGTTTTGAAAAAACGGTTAATTCTAAGTTATGTGATATTTATGAACACTACAATAATAAGTAAAGTAAGTAAAGTAAAGAGATAAGGAAAGAGCACAACCAAACCAAGGCGCTGAGATTTATAGTGGTTCGTCGCGAGGATCACCCTTCGTCCTACTCCACTCCCTGAGTACCACACTCGAGATTCATAATCACTATGTCAACACACTCTCTTTAGGCGGAGAAAACCGTACACAAAGCTTACACCAAGTTTAACTAGTAAACACACGAAAAATAGACTAAAAATTATACAATATGTACTTTCACTCCAATTGCATTGTTCAATTTCCCGACCTAACCAAAGATAATAAATTACGCACTCGAACACAGTTAATGTAAGGAAACACACTTTGCCTAAAGTAACTAACCATGGACTTTAATCTATAGGGTAGGCTAAGGTGTAAGGGTGTAACGAAAAATTTTAACAAAGGTGTAAGAAACAAATGGAATGGCTCTGAGGGTCTTTCTAGGGGTATCTTACTATAAAAGTGAGAGTAAACAAAGGTTTTATACGGGGGTTAACTAACCAGTGTAGTTAGTTAATATCACATAACATGTATAGGCTTTTTGGTTGTAATCCTAGAAATTTACCAAGTTAAACAAGTCACTCCAATTATATCGATAATACTTATTATGGTGGTCTCGAATAGTATACAAGCCAAGTTCTAAAGTTTACAAGTCACCGACATACTAAAGTTTTTAATTTCATGGAAAATAATGTTATGTGTGCGGCTATGTAATTTAAACTTAAACAAAAACATGTTAATTTTTTTTTTTCAATTTTGATAAATTAAGCGCATTTTAAGCATATTTTGAAAAGTTTGGGACAAGTAAGTGTTCTAATTCTCCATCCCCCCATTTTAGTTAAACAACGTCCTCCTTGTTTGTATTGAAAGTTAGAAACTGGAAAATAAAATAAATAGAACGTAGAAACTCCCCTGAGATTAGCTCGGTATGATCCTCCATTATGTGTTATTGAGCAAAATATATTTTCTTGTGGATGAGAAATGTTTAAGCTCAATGAATGATGTTTCCACAGAAAGTACAGGAATCTATTATACCACCAAAACTTTAACACACCTGAGTTAAGAAGGTTCAAACTTGCATAATTTATTAGTAGTTAGTAAAAATAAAACCTAAAAATAAAAACCGTAAATCATCAGGTAAGTTGATACGCCGCATCCTATGGAAGATGATGCGCTGTATTGAGCCTAGAATTAATACGAATCAGTAAATCAATGCGTCACATCCTTAAAATGAGATGCGCCGTATTAAATGAACTGACAGAATGTTCAAAAGAAAATAAAAAATGCAGAAAACTAAAATGGATATGACCTGTGCAGTTGATACGCCACATCTTATGATGGAGATGCGCCGCATCTTCTACAGGTCTGACAGACTCGACACAAACAGAAAAATAAGATAAAAATCCGGGTTGTCTCCTGATAAGGCGAAAAGTGTACCACTTTTCGGGGGTCACTTAAGCCCTAAATCGTATTTGTTTGATCAAATATCGCCCTAAATCGTTCCTTTTGGCATTTTAGGTACTTTGGAGAGAAACTCTGGAAAAGGAAGCATTTTGGACGTTTTTGGAGCATAAAAGTGAAGAATTCGACAGAGTGCCAAAAATCTGCTGAATAGTACCCTTGACGGCGTCAAACATGGATGTGACGCCGTCAAGCCTTGATAAGCTAGAATATTTTTTGGGAGTTTAAAGGGGGACGGCGTCAAGAAGGCCATCAAGAAACCCTAACCACGGCGAGGTGACAGCGTCAAGGCTATAACGTGACGCCGTCAGATCTGTTTTTCTATATATATTCGCATAAATTTTAGTCATAAGTGTGGAACTTTTAAGGGAGAAACCCTAGACGATTTTTAGCAGCTTTTTCAAGGTTTTTAACCTTGGGATCTTCCATGTTACATTGAAGATAAGTAATCAATTAATCATTCAATATGTCTATGTGTTGTTTGATTCTATCTTGTTCTTGTCTTTTGTTTAACATGCTAGGCTAGGTTTTCTTTGTGTTTGCTTAGATCTAATGAAACCTAACTATTGATTATTGATTGAATGGTGCGTGATTAATTGTATTGGATGGGTGATTATCGATGTTAGGCTTAAGCAAACTGGCAGACTTCCGGTTGGTTACATGCTTGAACGTCTTAAGAAACATGAACCAAGGTGTACTAAGGCTATTTGATTGTATTTAATGCATGAGCGAATTCTAGTGATCCCCATGTTAGGAGCTTCTTAGCCGGCTCGACATAGGAGTGAAGTAGGAGCTCATAGAGTTAGAGGAAGTCCGTACACACCCCTACGAATGGTATTAAGGAATACAATCCGTCATCCACGCAATTAATACACACTAATCAATCGGTAAAAGATAGTTAGGGAGTAAGAAAATCTAAGTAAACACACTTCTCTCCATATTAGTTTTCACAAACATTTACTTTTATTTTATTTTATTTTATTTGCATTAGTAGTTATTTGGGTTAGTTGACTAGCAACTAATTCCGCCCACTCCTTCAAAACCCGAGATTTTTACTTGCTTAGTTGCTTTCGTTAAAATATAAAAATACAAAAAGAATCTTCCCTCACCCCTAGACCTATTAGAGTAGCTTTTCAATCCTAACGACACTATTCCCGAAGATAACAATCAATCCCCCGGTACTTGCCACTACAATATACTACATCGGTCAGGTACACTGCCTGGTGGGGATTGCAAGCTTCTCAAGATCTCTTGAGAAGTAAAACCCTAGTGCGTGGTCGCAATCCCTAGCATCAAAGTTTTTGGCGCCGCTGCCGGGGAATAGTTATTGTTTAGGTTGAAAATTTTTATTTTATTAGTTCTACTCACTAGATTCCTTTCTAGTGAGATTTTTATTTTATTTTTCTAGGATTTCTTTAGTCTATCTTTTTCTTTGTGCCCTTCGTTTGTAAAACCCTTTTCATTTGTCACTATGGCGGATGAAATTCCATTTAGATCATTCACAATAGAGGAACAATTATATTTCACCAATAGATTTGCTTCTTACCATGAATTTTTACGAACTCTTAGTGACATCCGTGAAGATTTGGGGGTAAACTTAGATGGGTTTGATGAATTCTGTGCATGTGTGATTTCTATTAGACAATCATTATCAGGATCAATTCCTTTTAGTGAGACCCGTTTGATAAATTTTGAGGAAAGCTCGCTAACCATGGCTGATAAGTATGACGAATTGAAGGATTTTTATGTGTATATTGGCCTTTTCATTAACCATTTTAATTTAACTTTTGTATTCTTGACACATTTTACATTCTAGATCAATTTTTACACCACTTTCATGTCTAGATATTTTATCTTCCAAGATAATTTCTTTTTCAAAATTACTTTCAAAAGATTTTGAAGATTCATTTTCTAAAAACATTTTTAGATTTATGTTGCATAAGTGTTTAAATTCATATTCTAATTTTAAAAATTCTAGTATGAAAGGGTCATGACAAAAGTGTTCTATTTTAGAGTGTACCTCACTTGAAGTTACACACATTTGACAAATATCGTATTCGGTGCACACGTTGTCTTCTTCATCCGTATCACTCCAAGATTCTTCAATGAGTTCTCTCATATTGTCCTTAACAGCATTACCTTGAACTAGTAGCATTCACATTTAATCTATCTAAATATCTATCTACTAATTCGTCTTCAAAGGTAACGAACTGTTCATGTGTATTTTCAAGATCAATATGGTTATCTTTGGCTTGACAATTTCTTTGATGAAAGTTGAAAAGATTTTTTCAAATAACATTTGCCGTTTGACACAAACGTATTATTTCATATTTAACTCTTGGCAAGGATTTATAAATTATTATTTTGGCTTCAATTTTTTTTAGCTTTCTTTTGAAATAATCACTTTGATTTTCAAGATTAGTTTCCGCTGGTTGAAAGTCACCAATTGAAATAACATGCCAAAGATCCTGATCTATTGATTTCACATAACTTTCAAATCGAACACTACAATAATAAGTAAAGTAAGTAAAGTAAAGAGATAAGAAAAGAGCACAACCAAACCAAGGCGCTGAGATTTATAGTGGTTCGTCGCGAGGATCACCCTTCGTCCTACTCCACTCCCCGAGTACCACACTCGAGATTCATAATCACTATGTCAACACACTCTCTTTAGGCGGAGAAAACCGTACACAAAGCTTACACCAAGTTTAACTAGTAAACACACGAAAAATAGACTAAAAATTATACAATATGTACTTTCACTCCAATTGCATTGTGCAATTTCCCGAGCTAACCAAAGATAATAAATTACGCACTCGAACACAGTTAATGTAAGGAAACACACTTTCCCTAAAGTAACTAACCATGGACTTTAATTTATAGGGTATGCTAAGGTGTAAGGGTGTAACGAAACATTTTAACAAAGGTGTAAGAAACAAATGGAATGGCTCTGAGGGTCTTTCTAGGGGTATCTTACTCTAAAAGTGAGAGTAAACAAAGGGTTTATACGGGGGTTAACTAACCAGTGTAGTTAGTTAATATCACATAACATGTAAGTAAAATAATGTTATGTGTGCGGCTATGTAATTTAAACTTAAACAAAAACATGTTAATTTTTTTTTCAATTTTGATAAATTAAGCGCATTTTAAGCATATTTTGAAAAGTTTGGGACAAGTAAGTGTTCTAATTCTCCATCCCCCCATTTTAGTTAAACAACGTCCTCGTTGTTTGTATTGAAAGTTAGAAACTGGAAAATAAAATAAATAGAACGTAGAAACTCCCCTGAGATTAGCTCGGTATGATCCTCCATTATGTGTTATTGAGCAAAATATATTTTCTTGTGGATGAGAAACGTTTAAGCTCAATGAATGATGTTTCCACAGAAAGTACAGGAATCTATTATACCACCAAAACTTTAACACACCTGAGTTAAGAAGGTTCAAACTTGCATAATTTATTAGTAGTTAGTAAAAATAAAACCTAAAAATAAAAACCGTAAATCATCAGGTAAGTTGATACGCCGCATCCTATGGAAGATGATGCGCTGTATTGAGCCTAGAATTAATACGAATCAGTAAATCAATGCGTCACATCCTTAAAATGAGATGCGCCGTATTAAATGAACTGACAGAATGTTCAAAAGAAAATAAAAAATGCAGAAAACTAAAATGGATATGACCTGTGCAGTTGATACGCCACATCTTATGATGGAGATGCGCCGCATCTTCTACAGGTCTGACAGACTCGACACAAACAGAAAAATAAGATAAAAATCCGGGTTGTCTCCTGATAAGGCGAAAAGTGTACCACTTTTCGGGGGTCACTTAAGCCCTAAATCGTATTTGTTTGATCAAATATCGCCCTAAATCGTTCCTTTTGGCATTTTAGGTACTTTGGAGAGAAACTCTGGAAAAGGAAGCATTTTGGACGTTTTTGGAGCATAAAAGTGAAGAATTCGACAGAGTGCCAAAAATCTGCTGAATAGTACCCTTGACGGCGTCAAACATGGATGTGACGCCGTCAAGCCTTGATAAGCTAGAATATTTTTTGGGAGTTTAAAGGGGGACGGCGTCAAGAAGGCCATCAAGAAACCCTAACCACGGCGAGGTGACAACGTCAAGGCTATAACGTGACGCCGTCAGATCTGTTTTTCTATATATATTCGCATAAATTTTAGTCATAAGTGTGGAACTTTTAAGGGAGAAACCCTAGACGATTTTAGCAGCTTTTTCAAGGTTTTTAACCTTGGGATCTTCCATGTTACATTGAAGATAAGTAATCAATTAATCATTCAATATGTCTATGTGTTGTTTGTTTCTATCTTGTTCTTGTCTTTTGTTTAACATGCTAGGCTAGGTTTTCTTTGTGTTTGCTTAGATCTAATGAAACCTAACTATTGATTATTGATTGAATGGTGCGTGATTAATTGTATTGGATGGGTGATTATCGATGTTAGGCTTAAGCAAACTGGCAGACTTCCGGTTGGTAACATGCTTGAACGTCTTAAGAAACATGAACCAAGGTGTACTAAGGCTATTTGATTGTATTTAATGCATGAGCGAATTCTAGTGATCCCCATGTTAGGAGCTTCTTAGCCGGCTCGACATATGAGTGAAGTAGGAGCTCATAGAGTTAGGGGAAGTCCGTACACACCCCTATGAATGGTATTAAGGAATACAATCCGTCATCCACGCAATTAATACACACTAATCAATTGGTAAAAGATAGTTAGGGAGTAAGGAAATCAAAGTAAACACACTTCTCTCCATATTAGTTTTCACAAACATTTACTTTCATTTTATTTTATTTTATTTGCATTAGTAGTTATTTGGGTTAGTTGACTAGCAACTAATTCCGCCCACTCCTTCAAAACCCGAGATTTTTACTTGCTTAGTTGCTTTCGTTAAAATATAAAAATACAAAAAGAATCTTCCCTCACCCCTAGACCTATTAGAGTAGCTTTTCAATCCTAACGACACTATTCCCGAAGAGAACAATCAATCCCCCGATACTTGCCACTACACTATACTACATCGGTCAGGTACACTGCCTGGTGGGGATTGCAAGCTTCTCAAGATCTCTTGAGAAGTAAAACCCTAGTGTGTGGTCGCAATCCCTAGCATCAAAGTTTTTGGCGCTGCTGCCGAGGAATAGTTATTGTTTAGGTTGAAAATTTTTATTTTATTAGTTCTACTCACTAGATTCCTTTCTAGTGAGATTTTTATTTTATTTTTCTAGGATTTCTTTAGTCTATCTTTTTCTTTGTGCCCTTCGTTTGTAAAACCCTTTTCATTTGTCACTATGGCGGATGAAATTCCATTTAGATCATTCACAATAGAGGAACAATTATATTTCACCAATAGATTTGCTTCTTACCATGAATTTTTGCGAACTCTTAGTGACATCCGTGAAGATTTGGGGGTAAACTTAGATGGGTTTGATGAATTCTGTGCATGTGTGATTTCTATTAGACAATCATTATCAGGATCAATTCCTTTTAGTGAGACCCGTTGGATAAATTTTGAGGAAAGCTCCCTAACCATGGCCGATAAGTATGACGAATTGAAGGATTTGTATGAGCAAGATGACCTAGTTTCTAAGAACATGAACTTAGAATCAAACCAAGATTCTGAGATGGTTAGAGTTGAGCCACCTAAGTGCATGTCATGGTTAGGCCCTACCATAATACAAGATGAACACATAGGTGACATTGATGTGATGGAGGATTTAGCCGAACATGATCACATTGATAAAAAAGAACTAGGTTTTATGATTGATGACGATGAATCTCAAGAAACACATGATGAATCTTTTGGGCAATTTGAATATAGCAGTCAGAATATTGAGGATGATCCTTATGATTCGGACATAGAAGTTGAGATGCCTAAGGAAGCACTTTAGATACATGGGAAAATGTTAGGGTTAGACTCTACTAAAACCCATGATGAGGATATAGGTGATCTTGACAAAAGGAATGATGAGGTTAGTAACATAAGCCCGCTAAGTACCTCACAAGTCCTGCCATCATCTGAGGCGCACACACCAGCCGTGACTTACCCGGAAGAAGTAGTTGAGACTTTAGGAATCCCGATAGAGGTAGAACCTTTGAACCAAACACAACTAGAGGATATAGGTTTGAATGCTTATAGTGATCACAACCTTACTCTTAGTTCTAGTTAATTTCCTAGTTTTGATGAACCGGAGCCTCAACCAAAACCGTTACCTAATCTTCCATCTTTAGATGTGAATTTAGGAATTGAAAAAGGCCCCGATCCACCCATAAAACCAAATAGTCCGGGTAATGTTAAGATTAAGGTAGTAGACTCTAGGCCATGTGGAGTGGAAGCTAATATAGGAGTGAACCATGACCTTACATACTTACATCACCCATTCATGATTGATCACAAGAAACATTATGGGTTTAAACCGGGTTTATTAGGTCAAGATGGATTTCCAACTAGGAGTCTCTCAAAGTTGATAGAAGATGATCCCTTTTTAGGAGAAAACTTTAATTCACCCATGGACCAAAGTGAACTAGGTAAGGTTATGATGAAAGGAGCATACTGATGAGGCGAAAAGTGTACCGCTTTTCGGGGGTCATTTAAGCCCTAAATCGTATTTATTTGATCAAATATCGCCCTAAATCGCTCCTTTTGTCATTTTAGGTACTTTGGAGAGAAATTCTGGAAAAGGAAGCATTTTGGACGTTTTCAGAGCATAAAAGTGAAGAATTCGACACAGTGTCAAATTTCTGCTGGAACAGTACCCAGACGGCGTCAAGACTTTACCTGACAGCGTCAAGTCTTGATAAGCCAGAACGGATTAAAGAGGGACGACGTCAAGAAGGCCATCAAGAAACCCTAACCACAGCGAGGTGACGACGTCAAGTCCATAACGTGATGCCGTCAGATATGTTTTTCTATATATATTTGCATAATTTTTAGTCATTCGGGTGGAACTTTTTAGAGAGAAACCCTAGACAATTTTTGCAGCTTTTTTAAGGGTTTTATACCCTTGGATCTTCCATGTTACATTGAAGATAAGTAATCAATTAATCATTTTATGTGTTGTTTGATTCTATCTTATTCTTGTCTTTTGTTTAACATGCTAGGCTAGATTTTCTTTGTGTTTGCTTAGATCTAATGAAACCTAACTATTGATTATTGATTGAATGGTGTGTTATTAATTGTATTGGATGGGTGATTATCGATGTTAGGCTTAAGAAAACTGACAGACTTCCGGTTGGTAACATGCTTGAACGTCTTAAGAAACATGAACCAAGGTGTACTAAGGTTATTTTGATGGTATTTAATGCATGAGTTAATTCTAGTGATCCCATGTTAGGATCTTCCTAGCCGGCTCGACATAAGAGTGAAGTAGTTAGGGAGTAAGGAAATCTAAGTAAACACACTTCTCTCCATTATAGTTTTCACAACCATTTACTTTCTTGTTATTTTATTTTATTTGCATTTGTAGTTAATTGGGTTAGTTGACTAGCAACTAATTCCGCCCACTCTTCCAAAACCCGAGATTTTTACTTGCTTTCCAAAAAATATAAAAATACAAAAAGAATCTTCCCTCACCCCTAGACCTAGATTAGAANTAAAAATACAAAAAGAATCTTCCCTCACCCCTAGACCTATTAGAGTAGCTTTTCAATCCTAACGACACTATTCCCGCAGAGAACGATCAATTCCCCGGTACTTGCCACTAAACTATACTACATCGGTCAGGTACACTGCCTGGTGGGAATTGCAAGCTTCTCAAGATCCCTTGAGAAGTAAAACCCTAGTGCGCGGTCACAATCCCGCGCATCATCTCCCCGTCAGCACTTGTCTTTATTCCAGAGTCTTCAAGTTAGACTCACGTTCAGCTCCTATTTTCCTTCATCAATATCCAAATACCATTTCATGATGTAATTGCTAATTAGCTTATCGCGGGTATATTCAGGTCCCAATTTCAACACTCTTTCATAGAATCCCTTCATCTTTTGATACGGATACTTGATCCCATATTGTTTGTCCTTGTCATCTACATGAAGAAATGGTGAAAATCTGTAGCAATACTAATGCGCGTGGGATTGCGACCACGCAACAGGTTTTACCTCTCAAGGGATCTTGAGAAGCTTGCAATCCCACCAGGCAGTGTACCTGGTCGGTGTAGTATAGTGTAGTGGTAAGTACGGGGGATTGATCGTTCTCTCACAAGGAATAGTGTTCGTTAGGATATAAAAACTACTCTAAAAGGTCTAAAGGTGAAGGAAGATTATTTTTGTATTTTTATATTTTATGGAAAGCAAGTAAAATCTCGGGTTTTGGAGGAGTGGGCGGAATTATTTGCTAGTCAACTAACCCAAAAAACTACAATTGCAAGAAAAATAAAATAACTAAACTATTGTGGTTGTGAAAACTTATATGGAGACAAATGTGTTAATTACTTAGACTTCCTTACTCCCTAACTATCTTTTACCGGTTAATTGGTGTATGTATTACTTGCGTGGATGACGGGTGTATTCCTTAACAATTCATGGGGTGGCATACATATCTCCCCAATTCTATGAGCTCTTATCTCCTCCTACAACTATGCGTACACATAATCATAGGGATTGTAAACAGTGGCTCATGCGTTAAATACTACCTTAATAACCTAGTATGCCTTAGTTACATGTTTCTTAAGACGTTCAAGCATGTTACCATATAGGAGTATTGCCAGTTTTCTTAAGCCTAACATTGATGAAACATTCATCCCAACAAAGTAATAACACACCAATCAACCAATAATTAATAGTTAGGTTTCATTAGATCTAAGCAAACACAAGAAAAATCTAGCCTAGCATGTTAATTGAAAGACAAGCATAAGATATAATTAACCAACACATAGACATATTGATTAATTTAAGTGAGGACTTATCTTTAATTGAACATGAAGGATTCAAGGGTGAAAAACCCTTGAAAATACAGCCAAATTCGTCTTTAGGGTTTTTCCCAAACTTGTACCAAAAGTTCCACACTAATGAATGAAAAATAGAAAAATATATATAGATTTTACATTCTGACGGCGTCAGGTTATGGGTTCTGACGCCGTCAGCTCGCCGTCATTAGGGTTCTCGGATGGCCTAGATTTACTTCTGACGCCGTCACTCTTTATTTTGCTCTGGGCCGTCACTCTTTAAGTTAACACCTGACGGCCTACTTTCTCTAACACCTGACGCCGTCAGGTGTAAACATCTTGTTTTCTTCATAGGGCGTCTAGTGTAATCTGACTTCACTCTTTTGTTAACGTTGGCTGACGGCGTCACCCTGTGACTCTGACGCCGTCAGGTAGGAAATCCAGCTTCTTTTGAGACTTTGTCGTTTTCTTCACTTTTATGCTCCAAAAACGTCCAAATATGCATGTTTTCCAGAATTCTTCTCAAAAGTACCTAAAATGACAAAATGAACGATTTAGGGCAATATTTGATCACATTTACTCGAATTAGGGCTTAAATGACCCCTTAAAACGGGTACACTTTTCGTCTCATCAAATACTTGTTAGTGGCATGTTTAAAACTTGGGTGAGTGTGAGGCATCATAAAAGTGATAATGTCGCTCCCATTTTGAAAGGTGATTTTTCATTCAAATCTTTTGGCATTAATAACAATCTCCCTACAAAATGGTTTGCCAGCAATCACATCACCCATCTCTTTATCACGATAGGCATCCATGTCTTCTACCACTGTGAAATCTGTAACAACAATAAATCTTCCAATCGCGTTAATAAAGTCTCCAACTACATTCTTTCCTCTATATTCAACCTTCTTATTCATAATAGAATTAGAAAAGGTTTTTGACATTACGTTAATTGGTAAAATAGGAAGGAAGTTGGCGCTAATTTGTTTGTAACCTATCATGCAAGGAAATTGTAAATTGTAGGCGCAATCAACATGGATTTTTCTACCGTAATCAAAAAAACTAGGATACCCCTCAAATTCATCATTATTTCTAATGTGTATCACATTAACCTTAGGGATACCCATAATTTTTCTTTGTTTGGGTTCATCATCTTTTATAGATTTTTCATTGAATTCTAATGGTGTTTTAAGATCATTCAATTCAATATAGTCTCCATTATAGTATTCAAGTGATCTACTTTCCACTAAGATTTCCCCCATAAATTTAGCTTCTAGGTCGAGGTCCATTCTTTCATGTAATCCTAGCATATACACGTTCCTGATTATGCTTTTAGTCGGATTTTCACATTTATAGACTAATTTGTCATCCCCCACTCTTAATGATATTTTTCTTTTAAACACATCGATTTTAGCAATGAGCAGTAGACAAGAAAAGTCTTCCAAGGATTAAGAGAATCTTAATATCCTCAGGCATATCTAGTATTATAAAGTCTACGGGGAACACAAATTTCTCGATCCTAACAAGTATGTTTTCAGCAATCCCCTCAGGTCGTTTTACTGTTTTATCAGCCAATTCAATAAGCAACTTAGTTGGTGTTAATTTTCCTAGGGCTAGGGTAGTGACTGTTTTAAAGGGCATGACACTAACGCTAGCTCCTAAGTCAGTTAATGCATTATTGAAAGACATGTTATTAATTGAACAAGGTAAAGTAAAACTTTGTTGGGAATTATACTAACAGTTACCACGGCTAAGTATGGAGGTAACCACTGCTGAAGAATGCACTAGCAGTGGAAACACATTACCACTGCTAGTACATACTATTACCACTGCTAATGAGATAACTGTTATGTATTCGTGTATAGATAAGTATAGAATAGATCTTGTGTATATTCTATTAAGATAGAATTATACTTATCTTGTAAAGGACTCCTTCTGCTATAAAATGAGGTCATAGGTTAAAGTTTAAGGTACGAATTATTCTAGAAAGCTTCAAGGTGTAACCTTAGTGATAAGCAAGATCACTCGTATTATTATTAATAATATTGAAGCTTTATGTTCATCTTATACAACTGTTCTCACTTATAATACATCATATAATGCATCTTCTAAGTACTACTCAGTATATTCCGCGTACTTGTTAGTATAACTCAAAGTATCACTCTAACTGTCTAACACAAGGTGTATGTTTAGATCCATCAAGTGGTATCAGAGCCAGGTTCTGATACTTTGATTTAGAAGATCCAAAGAACAAGCTTAACCACTTCACTCACATCAATGGAGATGGAAAACAACCAGTCTAACTCTGCTCCAAGGCTTCCCAAGCTCAAACTCAATGAGTTTGAGATGTGGAGGATAATGATTGAGCAATACTTTCTCATAAAAGGCTATGCTTTGAGGGAGATCATGTTAACTGGTGACTCCTTCAAGCCTGAAAAGAAGATTGAGAAAGTTGGTGACAAAGAAGTAGTAACAGTTTCTGCACCTTCTACTAGTGATGAAAGAACACAGAAGAAGAATGACATGAAGGCAAGAAGCTTGTTGCTAATGACTCTTCCTAAAGATCAGATCATTGCTTTCAGTAGGTACAAAACAACAAAAGAACTTTTTGAATAGATCTGCTCAGTATTTAGTGGTAATGATGCTACCAAAAAACTCAAAAGACATTGTTGAAGCAAAGTTATGAAAATTTCTCTGCTTCAAGCAATGAATCTCTTGAAAACATCTTTACCAAACTCCAGAAGATAGTAACACAATTGACTATGTTTGGAATTAAGGTAGATCAGGAAGACCTCAATTTAAAGTTTCTAAAAAGTTTGCCTTCTGAGTCTCATACTAATGTCACAGTCTGGGAAAACAAACCAGAAGTTGAAAGTATGAAACTCAATGATCTTTACTATAACTTCAAACTCATTGAGCAAAGATTGAAGAAGGCTGGGAAGCTTGGCATTGTTGTCAACCTCTGTTGATGATGATGATTCTGAAGATGACAGTGATGAGGAGATTGCCACTGGTGGTTCTACAGTTTCCACTGGTAATGCAATTGTTACCACTGCAGGTTCCAAAAAGAAGGTTGCTAGTTTTGGAGATCCTACCTTTTATGCTTTCATCTCAACTCAAGTTAATGGTTCAATATTAACTCATGAAGCCTTGGAACAAGTTGATGATGATGACTTGGAGGAGATGGACATAAAGTGGCAGATAGCACTTCTTAGCATGAGGGCTAAGAAATTCTTCAAAAAGACTGGAAAGCCCATTCATATCAATGGTAATGAAACTGCAGGGTTTGATAAGAAGAAAATGGAATGTTACAACTGTCACGAGTTGGGACATTTTGCAAGAGAGTGCAGAAGACCAAGGAAGCAGGCCAATAGATCTACTTGGTACAAGCAAAAGAAAGAACCAACTGTGGAGGAACCAAAGGCAATGCTGACAATTGATGGTGTTAGCTATGATTGGAGTTTCATGGCTGATGGTGAAGAGGAAGAATCCTCAGATGCTGCTTTTCTTGCTACAGAACATACTCTCATGGCCTTCTCTGACTCTGAGGTACAAAATTTTGAATGTTGCTCTAAAACATGTAGGGCTTCTAGAGAATGTGAAAGGCTAAATGAACTGTTAGAAAACCAAAGAACAGAGTTGTTTGCTGCTAATTACAACTTGTCAAATCATAAAAGAGGCATATATGTATTAGAAAAATAACTAGAGCATTATAGAGAAAATGAGACTAAATATAATGATGATTTGGTAGTCTTAAGTAGAGAGCTAGATCACAAGATAGAAGTTAATGAGGCACTTAAAGAAGAGCTTGAAAAACTTAGAAAGATAAATGAGAATGTTAATATCTCTGTTGACACCTTATATTATCAGTCTAAGTCAATTGATAAAATTTGGGAAGCACAAATCACAAACAAAGCTAAGTCTGGTGTAGGATACAATTCAGTTCCTCTACCACTAAGGGTTGTTCCAGCACCTCCTGGTATTGATTTAGCACATACAGGACTAGAAGAATTTCAGGAACCTAGTCTTGAATATGGCCCTCCCAAATTTGTAAAAAGTGAGGAACATGTTAAGCATGAATCTGATGCTTTTGAAAGTGCTAGTGACTCATCTTTAGTAGATGAGAGTGTTAAAAAGAATGTAGAAACTTCTGTCCCACAGGTTGTTAATACCATTACAGAGGAATCCAGGAAACAAGTTAATAAACCTAGACCAACTGTAAGGTATGTAGAGATGTATAGACACAAGTCATCAACTCCTAGGGGTAACCAGAGGAGTTGGAATCATGTAAAATCTCAACAACTAGGTAGTGAGTTTGTCATGAACAATAAAGTATGTCATATCTGTGGTAGCTTTGAACATTTGCATGCTAAATGTGACTATCATGTTGGGAGAAGGGAAGTTTTTGGGAATAAGAGGGTGGAATTAAACAGGTTTCAAAACAAATCACACCCTAATTCACGCAGCAACATGATCCCAAGAGCAGTTCAACTAAGAAGTGGGCTTAAACCTTTTGCCACTACTAAAACTGTTAACATTGTTCACCCCAAATCACCTGTTTCAGGTGCAAAACCTAAAACAACTTTTGTTAAATATGCACAAACAGAGAAAAGGACTTTTTATAATAAAAGGGTTAATTATAACCAACAGTGGGTACTAAAAGTTAAATCAGCAGTTTCCACTGCACAGTCAAAAGTTCCCACTGCCAGAGTTGTAAACAAGAACAGGGGTAACATGGGAAATGTTATGAAGGCCTCAGCACGTTGGGAATGGAAACCAAAAGGAAATACCTCAACAACCAATCCCAATGGTGTATCAATGACCTTTGATAGATTCAACTATATTGATACACGAGGCAGATCCAAGTCAATCATGGCTTGGGTCTCCAAAGGAAACTAACTCCTTTATTATATGTGCAGGAACATCCAAAGACCAAGAAATAAGATCAAGGATATACAGATAGTGGATGTTCAAGGCACATGACTGGCAACAAGTCCTATCTATCCAATTTTGAACCTTATGATGGGCAATTTGTCAGCTTTGGAGGAGGAGTTAATGGAAGAGTTACTGGTAAAGGTGTAATCAAAACTGGTAACTTGGTTTTTGAACCTGTGTACTTTGTAAAAGAGCTTAAGTATAATCTCTTTAGTGTGTCACAGATGTGTGACAAGAAAAACAATGTTCTTTTTACTGAAGATATGTGCTTTGTTCTCTCTAAGGATTTTAAGATATGCCTGATGAAAGTCAGATCCTTCTTAAGATTCCTAGAAAAGGCAACTTATATAGCTTTGATATGAATAACGTTGTTGCTAAAGATGATTATGCTTGCTTGATTGCAAAGGCCACAGTGGATGAATCCATGCTATGGCATAGAAGACTTGGTCATATTAATCTCAAAACCATAAATAAGATTGTTAAAGATGGTTTGGTAAGAGGCTTGCCTCAGAAAAGATTTGTAAATGATCAAACCTGTGTTGCTTGTCTCAAAGGCAAACAACATAGAGCTTCTTGCAGGTCAAAAATTGTTAACTCTATTGCTCACCCACTTTATATGTTGCATATGGACTTGTTTGGTCCTACATCTGTGAGTAGCATAAATCTTAAGAATTATTGTCTTGTTGTGACTGATGATTTTAGTAGGTTCACAGGGGTTTTCTTTCTTAGAACTAAGGATGAGACAACTGGCATCCTTAAGACCTTTATAACTGAAGTAGAAAACCAAAATGGCATGAAAGTTAAAATCATTAGGTGTGACAATGGGACAAAATTTAAGAATAGAGTTATGGATGATTTTTGCAGAGATAAAGGTATTAAAAGAGAATTTAGTATAGTTAGAACTCCTCAACAAAATGGTGTAGCTGAGAGGAGAAATAGTACACTAATAGAGGCTGCTAAAACCATGTTGGTAGATTCGAAATTGCCAATCACATTTTGGGATGAAGCAGTTAACACTGCTTATTATGTGCAAAACAGGGTTTTAGTAGTGAAAACAAAGAACAAGACACCTTATAAGTTATTTAGAGGTAGACCTCCTATCCTAGATTTCATGAGACCATTTGGATGTCATGTCACTATTCTCAATACTATAGATCATCTGAGTAAATTTGATGAGAAATCAGATGAAGGGTATTTTGTTGGGTATTCCATGGTTAGTAAAGCCTTTAGAGTAATCAACTTAATGATCCAAAATATAAAGGAAAATCTGCATATTGAGTTTCTAGAAAACAAGGCTAATGTTGAGGGAACTGGTCCAGAATGGCTGTTTGATCTTGATACTCTAACCCATACCATGAATTATGTCCCTATCTCTACAGGTACACTTACTAATGATTTTGCAGGTTCAGAAGAGTTTGTTGATGATGATGAACCAAGCGAGGATCAAGAGGATGATGAAGATCAATTTATTTTGCCAATTTGGGATTATGCAGATGAGGATATTGTTCAAAAGACTGGAGATGCTCAATCTTCTAATGATGCTGGAAAGGAAGGTGATGGCAATGTGTTCAAAGCAACCAATGTGAACACTGAAAATCCTGAAAGCAGCGGGAATACAGATACCACTGCTAGGCCAGAAGTTTCCACTGCTACACCAGATGTGGAAAATACAACTCCAGTTACTCAGGAAGCTCAAGCCAGTGATGTAGAAATCTCAAATATGCCCACTGAGATTGCAATTCCTCAAACTCCCCATACCACAGTTCATAATTTACATCCTGTTGAAAATGTGATAGGGGATGTAAACTCACCTGTAAAGACTAGAAGACAGTTAAAGATGGCAGACATTCATGGATTTATCAGTGAAATTTATGAATCTAAGAATCATGAAGGCAAGAATGAATGTCTGTTCATGTGTTTTCTGTCACAAATGGAACCAAAGAATTTATTCAAGGTTCTTGAAGATGAAAGTTGGGTGGAAGCAATGCAAGAAGAGTTGCTTCAGTTCAAGATTCAGAAGGTTTGGGTGCTTTGTAATTTACCTCCTGGTAAGAAGGTAATAGGTACAAAATGGGTGTTCAGAAACAAAAAGGATGAAAGAGGAATTTTCATAAGAAACAAGGCTAGGCTTGTGGCTTAAGGATACACTCAGGAGGAGGGTATTGATTATGAAGAAGAGTTTGCCCCAGTTGCAAGAATTGAAGCTATTAGGCTTTTCTTAGCCTATGCATCCTTTATGGGCTTTAAAGTCTACCAAATGGATGTAAAGCGTGCTTTTCTTTATGGGCAAATTGATGAGGAGGTGTATGTTTCACAACCTCCAGGCTTTGAAGACCTTGACTATCCTAACAAAGTGTACAGGGTGGTTAAAGCATTGTATGGCTTGCATCAGGCACCAAGGAAATGGTAAGAGACCTTAACTGCTTATCTACTAGATAATGGGTTTCATAGAGGTAGAGTTGATTAGACTTTGTTCATTGATAAGTCGCGGGAGCAAAGTGCAAGCTCAAACCACGGGTATCGTTGTCCCAACGAGGGTTGAATATGGATCTCGTCACTCAAGACCGTGAGCTATGTGTGATGAATAGGTTTTAAAATAAGTTTTGGTTTTGTCTATACTATAATGACAAATTAAAGTAAAGGAAAGCGGTAAAACGACATGAAATAAGAAAACAAGTAAAGTTGCATGAAATAAAATGACTAAAGAAAGCGGTAAATGAAAGCGATAAGTAAATAAAACGATAAATGAAATTAAAAGAAAATGTGTTTGCAAAGCGACGCGAATAAGTTCGTTAAGCTTGAGGTAAAAGTTTGTGACGAGTTATTTTCCTTTCTCGAGATTAGTTGTTAATTAATCTTTTGAAAAGATATTAACTCGAGACGAGTGAATTAAGCGTTCAAAGATTTCGTCTTCGAATAATTAACTCACATGTCTAAGCAATCTTTCGATTACTTATCACAAACGTTTAACACTCTCACTAAACTCACAAACTCGAGTGACTAAGCAAACACGATGTAAAACTACTCACGACTCATATTAAAATTTAAAGCGATAAAGTAATTAAAAACTTGTAAAAACATTTATCGTAAATAAAAGGTAAGACTAAAATGAAAAGACGAAAGACTTAAAATAAGAAAACGACTCTAAAAAGATTTTAAGAAAATTCGACAGCATAACATTTAGAATTAAGAAAATAAAAACCTCACTCGATGAACGATGAGGGAACATAAAAGTCTAACTCGACTTGTAAAAGAAATAAGAAAAGAAGAAGAGAAAACAAGACACGACTCAAAATAAACTTGGACTAAAAATAAACTTGACACAATAAAAACCAAACTCGCTAATGACTTAATAAAATAATACTCGCTAAGACCAACTAATTATTAATACTCGCTACGCAAGATTGCCAAACTCGCTAAATCAATTTGCCAAACTCGCTACTTTTTTTGTTGACTTAGAGCTAAACTCGCTATGTAATTCTTCCATTTCATACTCGCTAGGCATTAGTTCACTTTTCCAAACTCGCTATGTGTTGGTTGACTTTTTATACTCGCTAGTTTGAATTACAAATACTCGCTATGTATTATTAAACAAGCAAACTCGCTACATGTTGAGAAAAGTAATACTCGCTATAATATATGTTGACTACCAAACTCGCTATTTATAAAAAAAATCAAACTCGCTATTAAACCCTAAAATGAAACTCGCTACTAAACCCTAAAAATAAAACATACTGGACTCTTTTAACGTGACACAAATTCATAAAAAAAATAAATAAATAAGACTTATAAAAACTTGATAAATAAAACGTAAAGACACTAAAATAAGCTCAAAAATAAGCAAACGAGCCACGGCTTCTTTTGGAAGCCTAGCTTATTTGTATATCTTTTCACTTGAAACAAAAAACATGCAAAGTTGACAAAGAAAATGATAAAAGCTTGTAGAGAAGATTAAAAGGAAAGCTTGTAAAGATTAAAGGAAAGATTTAAGACATCAAAATAAGCTTGCATTCAAAATAAATCTACACTAATACATGAAATAAAATTACACTACTCCTAAGAGGTCCAACCCTCTAAAATCTAACCTAAAGCTAACCAACCTTCACAATGAGGCTTAAGCTTCTATTTATAGGCCAAGAGCTTCTAAAGTTTTGACAATGTTGCAACTTAAGCCCTTGAACCTTTACAATTCATGAAATAGCACTAAAACTATGTTACAAACTACTAAACGTTCTTAAATATAAAACGTAACACTCGGTAACTTGAGGATTTAAGTTGACTCGTGTCTCAAAGGTCTTCAAAGATGCAAAAACGTTCACTAGCTCAATTTTGGAAAGCTTCTTATCATGAATATCTTCCAACTTTGATTAAGCGTTTCTTCCATCTTCTCGAGCCTTTAGGAAATAACTTTGTCATCACGGGCTTTCCTTGAGTAAATTTCATCGTTGACTCGGCTTTTAGACACTTTTCCACATCTCGTGCTCGTTTTAGGCTTTTTGGTTGACTTTTGTGCTATTTATGCAATATCCGTCCCTGCACGATCACAAACACAAAAACAAGATACCTTTGGCATTTCGCGTTAGTTTTTAGTCTTATACACACTTAAACTAAGGTAAAAAACATGTGTAAAATAGCACACATCATTCATCAAGAAAGACAAGAATGATATCTTGCTAGTTTAAGTATATGTTGATGATATTATTTTTGGTTCTACAAAGTCAGAGATGTGCAAAGAATTTGAGAAGTTAATGAAAGATGAGTTCAAGATGAGTTCTATGGGTGAACTCACATTCTTTTTAGGACGTCAAGTACAACAAAGGCCAGATGGTATTTTCATCAATCAAGACAAATATGTGGCTGAGATACTAAGGAAGTTCAAATTCTCTAATGCAAAGTCATCCAGCACACCTGCAGACAAGACTACACATCAAGTTTTGAAAGAAAATAGTGGTGAAACAGTTATTGTGCACATGTACAGATCTATGATTGGCTCTTTGATGTATCTTACATCATCCAGACCAGATATTATGTCTGTAGTATGTGCTTGTGCAAGGTTTCAGGTCACTCCCAAGTTCTCACACTTGACTGCTGTGAAGAAGATTTTCAAATATCTTAAAGCATATCCTCATCTGGGATTATGGTACCCTAGAGAATCTCCTCTAGAATTGGTTACTTATTCAGATAGTGATTATGCTGGAGCAAGCTTAGATAGAAAATCTACAACAGGTGGATGCCAATTTCTTGGATGTAGATTGGTGTCATGGCAGTGCAAGAAGCAAACAATGGTGGCAAATTTATCAACTGAGGCAGAGTATGTGGCTGTTGCAAGTTGCTGTGCTTAAGTTCTATGGCTTCAAAACCAACTTTTGGACTATGGGTACAATTTTATGAATACCATCATTTATATTGATAATAGTAGTACCATATGCATGATTAAAAATCCAGTTCAACACACAAAGACTAAACATATTGAAATTAGACATCATTTTATAAGAGATTGTTATGAGAAAAAGATAATTCAAGTTGTCAAAATACATACTGATGATAACTATGCTGATTTATTAACAAAAGGACTTGATATGGGAAGGTTCCAGTACTTGGTAACAGGTATTGGAATGCTTAATCCATAATATTTTGTTGTCTAATGGTCTTTGGTGTTGAGGGGAGGTTTTTGGTACTCAAATTGTTGTATATGTTTGTATTTTGTTTGTCCACTAACTTTTATGCAGCGGATAAAGATAACAGTGGAAACAATATTGCAAACAGTGGTAAATTTTTGCTCTCACAGTGGAAAAAGGAAAATAGTGTAACTTTATTATTTCAACCATAAGAAGAGTTATATTACACAAAAGGAGAGTACAAATACCCATCATCAAAACACAAAACATAAAATCCTAACAACCTACACCCTACACCAGCTACTCCATTGGCTTCTTGCCCTTGCTCTTGTAGTTATGCTTGGCCTTTTGAGCACCTTTTCTCTGGTTCTCAAAGGTTGACCACATCTTTGGACATGCAAGACCAAGAACTTGTTTGGGAGGCTTTGGGAGTCTTGCAGGCTTCTCTGGAACTGAAATCTGCTTCATATTAGGCAAAGCTGACCCTAGAGCCTGAGTCAGAGCCCTTGGCAACTCCTTGGTATGGGTGTAAGTCTCATCATCATCAGAGGAGCTGGAGTAGAATTCTAGTGATGGAGCAGGTTCTGCAGCCTTCTTCTTTGGCTTCTTTGAGGTAGAGCTTGAAGCACAAGGTGGAAATTAATTTGCCCACCCTGATGCCCCTGAGGATGAATCAGAAGACATGAGAATTTCTGTGTCTGATGATTAATCAGAGGATATATACACAATGTTTGGGAGGTTGCTCATGGTGATTTTAGGATTTGGTAAAAAGATAGAAAGTGTTTGGTGTAGATTATTGGAGATACGAGCCCCTTTATATAGGCAAAGTCAATCTCAAGGGATAATTAAGAGAGATATTTACTCTTACCTTTTTTGGTAGGTTGAGGAGTAAATATAGATATTATTTACTATATCGGGTTGACTTTGGGAAGATATTTGTGAACAGTGGCTTGGTTAAAAAGTAACTTAGGTTAAAAACACTTTGGTTATGCATATTCTTTGTTCTATACTAACATGTGCAGGTACATAACCAATTTTTGCTGGGAGTTGATCATAAAAGGTGTGTAACTGAGACACACAACAAATGGTTATTGATTCACCATGTCTAATCCACATAAGAATCAACTAGTCCAGAGCAAACGGCTATTGGTAAAGACTTAACAAATCCGTTTATGGTTGATAGTTTACAAAAAACTATATGGTTATCAACTCACCATATTCCAAGTGATTAAGAGCTGGCTAGTCCATAGCAAACGGCTCATGGCAAAGACATATCAAATCCGTTAATAGCTGGTAGTTTGCTAAAAACTATGATGAGAGCAGTCCAATTTACATATGTTTTATTTTACCACTGTTCTTGAAAATTTTTAGGAAAAGTTCCCACTGCTAGTTCACAGTTACCACTGCCAGTGTAATTTTTACCACTGTGGAACTAGCCGTTCCAACTGTTGTATTAGTAACTACTTTTTAACTAGCCGTTGAGAGTAAACCGTTTTGTCCTTACTTATAGGGTGAATTTTTAGAAGATTATCTACTTACTTAATTTTAATTTATTCTTTTCTTTAAGATAAATCTTTACCAAAGATAATCTTTCTTGTGCAAAATTCTCAAACCCTAACAGTATAAATCCTTTTCTCTCAATCGGTGTGTTCTACATTCAATTCATACTCACAAAATTCTACTTTTCTAAAAAGATACCATGGCAAGACTAACTTTGCAGATGAGCACAACCAAGTGGCCTACTTGCAGAAGTCAAACGATAAAAGCGGCCCTGTTTTTCATCAGATTATGGATTTTCTTCATACTACCCATATTAGGTATGGTTTAACTCTTCATCCCACAATCTATGTCTCTCAAATCAAACAGTTTTGGACCTCTGTTGAGTCCATCACTATTGAAGATGGAGACACACATGAAACTGTGGATGCTTGGTATGTGCTTATTCACATACCTTTTATTCACCATTATTAGACTATTTAGACCAAAAACTAACGTTCAAAGCCAAAGATATCGTGTTTTTGTGTTTATGACTGTGCAGGTAAGGATATTGCAAAAACAACATGAAAAGCAACCTAAAAGCCTAAAACGAGCACGAGATGTGGAAAAGAGTTCAAAAGTGAAGTAAAAGATGAAATCTAATTGTGAAAAGCCCGTGAAGACAAATTATTTCTCAAAGGCTCAAGAAAATAAAAGAGACGCTTAATCAAAGCTCAAATATGATTATGAAGTTAAACTTTCTAAATCCGAGCAAGTGATCACTTTTNACCTTATTATTTCAACCATAAGAAGAGTTATATTACACAAAAGGAGAGTACAAATACCCATCATCAAAATACAAAACATAAAATCCTAACAACCTACACCCTACACCAGCTACTCCATTGGCTTCTTGCCCTTGCCCTTGTAGTTATGCTTGGCCTTTTGAGCACCTTTTCTCTGGTTCTCAAAGGTTGACCACATCTTTGGACATGCAAGACCAAGAACTTGTTTGGGAGGCTTTGGGAGTCTTGCAGGCTTCTCTGGAACTGAAATCTGCTTCATATTAGACAAAGCTGACCCTAGAGCCTGAGTCAGAGCCCTTGGCAACTCCTTGGTATGGGTGTAAGTCTCATCATCATCAGAGGAGCTGGAGTAGAATTCTAGTGATGGAGCAGGTTCTGCAGCCTTCTTCTTTGGCTTCTTTGAGGTAGAGCTTGAAGCACAAGGTGGAAATTAATTTGCCCACCCTGATGCCCCTGAGGATGAATCAGAAGACATGAGAATTTCTGTGTCTGATGATTAATCATAGGATATATACACAATGTTTGGGAGGTTGCTCATGGTGATTTTAGGATTTGGTAAAAAGATAGAAAGTGTTTGGTGAAGATTATTGGAGATACGAGCCCCTTTATATAGGCAAAGTCAATCTCAAGGGATAATTAAGAGAGATATTTACTCTTACCTGTTTTGGTAGGTTGAGGAGTAAATATAGATATTATTTACTATATCGGGTTGACTTTGGGAAGATATTTGTGAACAGTGGCTTGGTTAAAAAGTAACTTAGGTTAAAAACACTCTGGTTATGCATATTCTTTGTTCTATACTAACATGTGCAGGTACATAACCAATTTTTGTTGGGAGTTGATCATAAAAGGTGTGTAACTGAGACACACAACAAATGGTTATTGATTCACCATGTCTAATCCACATAAGAATCAACTAGTCCAGAGCAAACGGCTACTGGTAAAGACTTAACAAATCCGTTTATGGTTGATAGTTTACCAAAAACTATATGGTTATCAACTCACCATATTCCAAGTGATTAAGAGCTGGCTAGTCCATAGCAAACGACTCATGGCAAAGACATATCAAATCCGTTAATAGCTGGTAGTTTGCTAAAAAATATGATGAGAGCAATCCAATTTACATATGTTTTATTTTACCACTGTTCTTGAAAATTTTTGGGAAAAGTTCCCACTGCTAGTTCACAGTTACCACTGCCAGTGTAATTTTTACCACTGTGGAACTAGCCGTTCCAACTGTTGTATCAGTAACTACTTTTTAACTAGCCGTTGAGAGTAAACCGTTTTGTCCTTACTTATAGGGTGAATTTTTAGAAGATTATCTACTTACTTAATTTTAATTTATTCTTTTCTTTAAGATAAATCTTTACCAAAGATAATCTTTCTTGTGCAAAATTCTCAAACCCTAACAGTATAAATCCTTTTCTCTCAATCGGTGTGTTCTACATTCAATTCATACTCACAAAATTCTACTTTTCTCAAAAGATACCATGGCAAGACTAACTTTGCAGATGAGCACAACCAAGTGGCCTACTTGCAGAAGTCAAACGATAAAAGTGGCCCTGTTTTTCATCAGATTATGGATTTTCTTCATACTACCCATATTAGGTATGGTTTAGCTCTTCATCCCACAATCTATGTCTCTCAAATCAAACAGTTTTGGACCTCTGTTGAGTCCATCACTATTGAAGATGGAGACACACATGAAACTGTGGATGCTCTTAGAGCCACAGTGGATGGGGTAACTATTGATATTACTGAGTCATCCTTGAGGAGAATTCTCCAATTGGATGACCTCAATGGTCTCATCACATTACCCATTCCAGAAATTCATCAACATCTCACAATAATGGGGTATGATATAACTGACAAAAAGGTTACTTTTAAAAAGAGTTTTTTTTGTCCCCATTGAAGATTTTTTATACATACTCTTTTGCATTGCATAAGTCCTAAGAAAACTTCTTATGAACAATTCAGTTCAACAATGGCTTACCCTTTGGTTTCTTTAGCCACAGATAGGACTTTCAATCGGTCAAAATATATTTTTACAAGTATGCAAGGGAATGTAAAGGGTCCTTATAAATTTTTGATGTATCCAAGGTTTGTTCAAGCAGTGCTAAATGAGTTTCCACTGCAACCCCACAAAAGAGTTTACAAAATCCACTGTCTTAAGCCAAAAGTTTTTCAAAATATGGATAAGGCTTCAGATGGTTGGAATGGGGAATTTAAACCTCTTTTTCCTCAAATGCTTGCTAAGATTGCACAGGTACAGGGTAAAGGTGCAGCAATCCTAGTTGTACCCCATAACACTCCCATAATTACAGTTCCACCTATCAACTATACCCCTAGTTACTCACACATATGAGAGTAGGCAAAAATAGCCAACTCCTCCCGTTACAACACAGCATGTTCCTGACCTATTTGGCCTAGGAACAAGCAGTGGTGGTTCCAGGCTTCAACCTAGTCCAGCTAGGGTGGAGACTGAACCAATGCCCAATGATTCACCTCTCCAAACAGGTCACACATTTGGAAGTGTTGAGGGCAGTGGGCAACCAATGGAATTGATGGAACTTTGTACCAAGTTGTCAAAACAGGTTGAATCTTTGGAGAAGGATTTGGCACAGACAAAGGAGACACATGCCAAAGAACTTAAAAGTCTGCAAGCAGAGATTCAAATCTTAAAGGAAGAAGTGCAGGGGTTGAAACAGAAGAAAAGAACTGCAAAGATTGTGATCTCATCCCCATCCTCACCTCATGATGATGACTCAGAAGACTTTAGTAAAGATTTGGGAAATTCTCCCAAACAGGGGAGGAAAAATGATGCTGAGACAAAGGGGAGGAGAATTGATTTTGAAGATGAAGATGATGCTGATTTTGACTTTGGCATTGCAGATTTGGGATTTGATGAACCAATTGGAGATAGCAAAGGTACTGAGGAAGTTGATACACAAGACAGCATACAGAGGAAAGGATTCAAACAACTGAGCTTGTGGATTCAGGTTTTCACATTATACCTGAAACTATTCTGGATACAGCTACAAGTCAACCACAGCAAGCTGTTTCCACTGCAGAGCAAGCATCTTCCGCTACTAATATTTCCACTGCAGAGCAAATGGTTCCCACTGCAGAGGAAGAAATTGAAAGAAAAAGAAAGGAGAAAGGAAAAGTAGTTATGCCTAGTGAAGAGCAACCAAGGAAGCTTTCAAAAAGAGAGCAAGCTCAAATTGATCATGATGCTGAAGTTGCAAGAAAGATGAGAGAAGATGAAATTGCAAACAAGAAAAGGTAGGATGAATTAGACATTGCAAGTTTCATGGAGGCTAAAAGGTTGGATAGATTGGAAACCACTGCTCCAATGGAAGTAGATCCAATTTCCACTGTTTCACCTACAGTTCTCAGAGAGAAAACTCCAGAAATCACCTATGTGCCAACTGAACAAGAAATTCAGATTGCTAATGATCCAGTGGTCAAGAAGAAAGCAATTGATCTAATTGCAAATAAAACTTTAACTGAAGAACAAAGATCAGCACAACTATCTGATTTTATACAAATGAAGAATCAACAAGAACTTCAAGATTCAATAGGCACAGTCAAAAAAGGTCAAAAGAAACCAAGACAACCAACCAAGGCACATGTTATTTCAATGATGAAGTCATATTGCTGTCATGTTGGTGGATGGAAAATGTCTCAGTTTAAAGGAATGTCACATAATCAGATTGAAGGTATCTGAAGAGGAAGAAAGAAGATATCCTAATCTCAAGAGAAAAGCTACAATCAGTGAACCTCAGACTCTCAAAAAGACAAGGTTTGCTAGAGAACAAGAATTCCAATCTGAGAAGCTTACAGAAGATCAGCTGACTGCCATGATAGTGATAGAAGAAAAAGACTTTTATCCAGATCCACTGCAAGTCAGACATCCTATTTTTTATTGGGAAGTTTACACTGCTAGCAATTTTGCTTCAACCTGGAAGATTACAAGATTGGGTGGTGAAACTTCATCCTTCATTCAGTTTGAAGATCTGATTAAAGCTTATGATAGAAGTGATCTTGATACACTATGGAGTTAGGTTCAAGAAAGATTCAAAGCAGATAATCTGAAAGACGTAAAGGAAATGCAGCTATGGGTTGATCTAAGGAGGCTTTATGAACCTGATTCTAATGATAGGTACTGGAAGTTTGAAGCTTCAAGTCTCAATACTACATGGACATATTATGATTCATGTGAGGTTCATCATGTTTCTAAAAAAGCTGGAGTGGATGCATTCATGTTTGTTGAGAAGGAATATCCACTCAGAGCTGGAACTCTTACTGTGATGTTGTCAACAAGGATAAGAGTTCATGAAGATACTGAGAAGGTTAGAGCTTTGATTCATAGGATACAAGATCAGTGTTCAAGAGCTATTCAGGCCTTAAAAAGAAAGTGAAGTGTTTGGAAGAATTCCCCAAATCCTTACAGATGCTGATGGTTGAAGAAACTTATTGATTTGCAGAGAAATCATAAGTTTAGGGGAGGATTGTTGGGAATTATACTAACAGTTACCACGGCTAAGTATGGAGGTAACCACTGCTGAAGAATGCACTAGCAGTGGAAACACATTACCACTACTAGTACATACTATACCACTGCTAATGAGATAATTGTTATGTATTCGTGTATAGATAAGTATAGAATAGATCTTGTGTATATTCTATTTAGATAGAATTATACTTATCTTGTAAAGGACTCCTTCTGCTATAAAAGGAGGTCCTAGGTTAAAGTTCAAGGTATGAATTATTCTAGAAAGCTTCAAGGTGTAACCCTAGTGATAAGCAAGATCACTCATATTATTATTAATAATATTGAAGCTTTGTGTTCATCTTATACAACTGTTCTCACTTATAATGCATCATATAATCCATCTTCTAAGTACTACTAAGTATATTCCACGTACTTGTTAGTATAACTCAAAGTATCACTCTAACACAAGGTGTGTGTTTAGATCCATCAAACTTCCTGGTTCTTTTTCTTTATGAGGCAAGGCGTGTAGATCAGTTGCAGAGCTCTCTTCTTTCATTGCAGCCTTGATCTCCTCTTCAATCTTTGATTTTTCCTTGAGTAGTCTCCTAACAATGATTGAAGAGTTAAAGAAATATTGGGGTTTTAAGACATTACAATTCTTTAATCTTTCAGGAAAAGTTAAGTTAGGTATGACTTCTTCGGTAGTGGTTATGGCTTTGACATGATCTCTTGGATTAGTTTCAGTTGAGCTAGGTAGACCTCGAATTCCCCTTTCTTGAAGAACCTTGCCCATCTGACCGATTTATTGCTCTAATGTTTTGATCGAAGCACCTTGGTTTCTTGTGATAGTTTCTGTTGAAGCTCGGATATCTTTGATCATAGCAGTGTTCTCTTCATGTCTTTTAGCAGCATCATCCATAATTTGCTTTAAAGTATCATCCAAAGTTTGCCTTCTCTCTTGATATGCGGGATTTCCACTGTACTTTTGATAGTATCCCAGAAAAGCTTCCCTAAATTTTCCTGAAGTTTGGAATGGTTGACCAAATTGTGTGAAGAATGCTTCTTCAAAGGTTTCACTTTCATTCTTTGTAGGGCAATCCTTGGTGTAGTGAGGTCCTTCACATTTTTCACATCCAACTTGGGCAGCATATGCTTGTTCATCTCTTTTGTTCATATCTATACTAACTTTGTCCAATTGAGCTTGTACAATGTCGAATACATATTTAATCTTACAAACATCATAAAAATAATTATAGTTCCGGTTGCTTTACAACCATGTTGAAAGTAATCATGAAAATAAACAAAACCTTACAAGAACAACTATGAATCAAACTTAATCATTCTAGTATTTAATCCTTGTCTTCCAATATTCAACCCAAGTCTTGTACACCCTTGTTAGTCACCCAAGAATACTCCTAACTTCAGCCCTTAAGCCCTTGTATAACTCTTTATTCAACCTTGTAATCACCAACTCAGCTTAAGAATTATGTAATAATCATCAAGGCCTTCATCTTTCTTGTATATCTTGTAACTTGAATCAAACTAATTAATGGATGGTGATGGTGATAATATAGTGTACGGTACAGGAAGAAAACCCAAAAAGGAAGAAAGCTTTTTGGTCTAACTAGTATATTATATGATAAAATGAGATATATAATGAGACTTAGGTACCTAGAGTAACTAGTTAGCTTACAACTTTGTCTAAATTTGAGACGCGTGAAATTTTGATGCATGTAGACGTGGCATTAGAGTAGATGAGGTGTAAGATTTATGTTGGATCGATATACTCTGACCAAACTAACTATGTAGCTTGTTAAGAGCTTAGTAACCTTGGATAAATCCTAAATTACTAACAATGAAACACTGAATATCTTTATTAAGTATGCGGATTCTACTTTAACAAAGCTTAAGAATAATAGTAAACTTCAACGATTCTATTAACTCTTTGAATTTGTTTTCATACACAGACTCACAAACAACCCTAACAACTCTAATATCGAACTTGTAGTTTTTCTCTAAAAACGTATATCTCTAATGCCAACCTAGGAATCCTTTTATAGGCACAAGGAAACCCTAGTCGGTTTACAATACTTGAACTACAAGTAAACTAACTCTAACTTAGAATATTCTAGAATTTACATAATATTCCTTAATGTCTTCAGTCTTTAACTGCAGTACTTTGACTTTTATCAACGAGCAGTACTTTGGCCTGTATCTTCCAGCAGTACTTTGACATCCAGCAGTACTTTGACATTATACCCCAACAATCCTCCCCTAACTTGAATTCTACTTGCTTGACTTCAAGTTTCTGTGTAATCTTTGAAAAACAATCATCTTTATCTTCAAGGAAAGGTTGTATCTTTTAAAGTCTTACTCGTTGTTGTTTTGTTATCATCAATGTGTAGTTAGTATCTGCAATCTTTATCAGCAACAATTCTTTATCTTTACAGCAACTTTAGTTCTTCTCAGCTACTCAGCAACATAAGATACATCAAATCTGTTAAGTTTCATACTATTCTCATCACTTCCAGGTGTGTTAACTCCTGTGAGAGGTGAATCATTGGAAATTAATGGATTTTGATGTCTCTTTACCAAAGCTATTAACTCTGGAGTAGCCAATGTTTAGGTTTAGTAAACCATGGTACATTGATAACCATATGATTTTTAGCAAATCATCAGCTATCAACAGATTTGAATAGTCTTTACCAATAGGCGTTTGCTTTTGGACTAGCTAGTTCTTTTAGTACAATTACTACCATGGTGAACTAATTACCATATAAATGGATTTTCCACAGCCTTTACCACAAGCCATTTTCTTGTGGGCTAGTTAACTCTTCACTTATCACAGATATGGTGAATTATAAACCATACAATTTTTAGTAAATTGTCAACTAAAAACGGATTTGATTATCACATCAGAGCCGTACCCTCATGATGAGTCAAACTCATTCTCGTTTGTTAAACATGGTGAGTTGAATACCATTTGTTGTGTAGCACAAGTACTAACACCATGTATATCTCCAAAAACAATCTGTTGCTGTAAACATTTGTGCTTCAAAAAGTATTTTGCACAAGACAAAAATTAGTATTTCAAAAGACTTTACTGGTTTTATGCTGCAAATAGTACTTTGTAAAAGTACTGTTTGATCAGCAGTACTTTGAATAAAGTACTTGTTTATTCAAAAGATTTAAATAATTAAAACCATACCAGTAATTATGCATCATCATCTTTTAATATTGTCCAATTAATGAACAAATTAATCACCATTAGAGCAGTTTCATCCTCTTGCTCTACTTCCATACCATGATCCAGCATCCTCATCATCAAATCTCTTGTAAGAGGATATCTTCTTTCAGCTAACATATAGATTATAGTACCATTTTCCAACTCTAAGACATGCACACCAGCCTTTTCAAAGAATTTCCAACTTTGAATTTCCCATACTTCTTGATTTTTCCAAATATCATCTGTGCTTGTCTCCTCTGTTTCCCACAGTGTTGTGAGATCTCCTAGTAACAATACACCAATTCCTTTGAGTGGAATTTGTTCAAAATAAGCTTGAATTTGTTGGTGTACATGAAACAAGTCTTCTCTGTCAATAAGATGCAATACATTCAACAACAAATTGAATGCTCTAAAGCTGTTATCTTCTCTATGGAAAACAAAATAATCTCCATCTTTTTCAGATTCTATCACTTCCAAATCTGATATCTTAGCCTTTGTAGCAGCATCTTCTTCTGACTTAGGAAGCTCAAAGTCAACAACTCTTAGATAATTCCTCAGTTCATCAATTGTGTTTGCTCTTAATTCCACTTTAGATTTAGACTTCTTTAATGACTTTGATTTAGTTGTTATTCTTTTCATTTTATTACTAGCTTCCATCATCTATTTTCTTTCTTCAGTATCATAACCAATAACTTGTCTTACATAAGCTTCTCTGACAGCATTATATAAATCCTTCATTTCTTGATACTTTAACTTCTGTAAACCTTTGTATCCTCGACCTTTCAAATAACTCATATAAAAATTTCTTTCTTGAGCTTTTTTCATTGGTCTTCTTGGTTGAACAACAATCTCTCTTTCTTTTTCAAACTCAGCATCAAGTTCTGCTTGTAACTTTTTAGCAGCTTCTTCACCTTTAGCTTCTTGAATAGCCCTTATTTGTGCTAAAGTGAATTCCTTCTTCTTCTTCTTTTTCTCTGGTTCTACCAAGATTCCTTTCCTTTTGTCTTTAGGATTAGTTTCTTGAGTAGGTTGAGGAGAAGGTTTTTCTTGAGTATGTTCAACTTCTTGAATAACAATGCCTGTAGGTCTGGATATACTCATCATAATCTCAGCAATAGTCTCATCATCACTATTGGTAGATTTTCTAATCTCTTCTTCTTGAACTGGATTGGATGGACCAACATCTTCTTCAAAATCCAAAGTCCTTGGTGTGATTAAAAACTGTCTCTCAGTACCTTGATGAGCAGTATCTTGATGAGCAGTACCTTGAGCATTTTCAACACCAGTATCTTCCACATCCAATTCTTCTTTATTATCACCACTTTTGACTTGAATATCAACATCTTGAACATCAATTTGCTCAGTCTCATCAATCTTTCTCTCAGCAGTATCTTGATGAGTATTTTCTTCAAGTGGTGTTATTTCTTCAAGGGGTTGAATATCATCATCATCTTCACTTTTATTCAAACCAGCATCTTCATTCACATTCTCATTCTGCAAATTCCTCCCCAATGGGAATGAAGAATGTTTCTTGAACTGTCTTTTCTTGGACTTAGGTTTGTGACCATGTTTCTGTTGTGACTTGACCCATAGCCTGTGATGTTTAACAAGTGGCCAAACAAACCTCTTCAATCGTCTGAACTTGTTGCTCAACTTCAAAAGTAGTGCAGCTTGATCTTCATGAGCTTTCTTCAGTCTCCTTAATTCCCTTGTCACAGCATAAGCATTCAGAACTTCCTCTTGAGCAGATGGCTCATCATTAGCCATCACTCCCTCATCTCCTCCAGATGTTTGAGAACCATCTGTGGAAGTATAATCATTGGGAGTGGGTGGTTGATTCTCATCCTGTTCTGAATCATGAGGAGCAGTACCTTGTGGAGAAGCAGTCTTTTCCCTTGAAACAGTATGTTGAGAAGCATCTCCTTTCTCTGAGTGTGACTGCTCTGTATGTGGTGAAACAGCTTGAGCTTGAGATGGAGTGGGAGCAGAGTCTGAAGCAGGTTCTGATTCTTCTTGAGCAGCATCTCTAACAGCTTGTGCCATTTCCAAAATATGGGCAGTGAGAGGTGTATTCCTGCCAGAGAACTTAGCACTCTTGGTGGCCATAAAAGTAAAGACCTTATTAGGAAGAACAATGGCTGGCAAGAATTCTTGGGGTTTGGGAACACCTTCAAGCTGTTTGTTCAAAAAGATTTGAATAAACCTGGGATACATCAAAAATGGTGAACCATTCTTGATGTGTTTGTGCATACCATCCAGGATCATGAATGAGAAGTTGAAAGGCTGATTGGTAGCTAATCCCACTAAGGCTGATGCTAAAGTTTGACTAAATTTATTCCAAGCAGTACTTTTGTTACTGAGGCAATGAAGTAGAACATGAATCAAATACTTCCAGTGTGGACTAAATAAGGGTTTCTCAAATGTAAGCTTGGTAAGTGAACCCTCATACCCAATATCCCTAAGGGTGTCCCAAAGTACTTGTTTATCAAACTTAACACTTCCTTCTTCATCATGGAACATAAGATCTGTACGAATACTGTCTTCAGTGATCCTAATATTACGCCCAGCAACCTTAGCCGTAACAAATGAGATATCTGGTTCCTCCCATCCTGATTTAGCAGTAGCCCAAAACTCTTGAATCCATGGCCCAATTATATCCGGATTGACCAATAGAGAATAATTGATGGAAGACCCAGTAAGAAAATCAATTATAGCGTGAAAATCAACATTCGACTCTGTCTTATCCAAATTAGCGATCATGTTATGGCGACTGCAAGTGGAACGAGCCATTTGTGAAGTGGTATGGATGAATGAAGTGGTATGAAGAGGGTGAATTGAAAAATAAAAGTTACTGCGTAAGAGAATGTGGATGTAAAGTAGAAAAGGGATATTAAAAAGGCGGTAGGGTTTGTTAAATATGGATAAGATTTAAAAAATCAAATCCCATTTAATACGGATACCGTTATTTTGGCATGTATCTCCATTCCCCTTATATACGACCGTTAGAACAGTACATTCCACAGAGCAGTACGTGACACGTCAGCAGTACTCTTATAGCAGCATTTTCCCATAGCAGTACTTTCAGCAGTACTTTGGCAAAGTACTGGTCGATAAAAATATCTATGAATATTGACTCTTTGACCAAAATATCTTCTGAAAGTCAACCCGATGCATTAAATACTTTACATATTTACTCCCCAAAACTACCAAGACAATTATAATTGAATGATTATCATTAATAACCCATAAGTCCTTCTTGCCTATAAAAAGAGCTTTCATAAACACTTTTCTTAATCATAAAAACCTTACTTCATCATAAAAACCCTAACATCATCATGAGTAACTTCCCATTGATATACATCTCTTTGATGAATCCAGTGATTCAAAGATCAAGTACTTCTCTGATTCAGATTCTGATTCCAAACCAGGATGGAGTGATTACTTTCCTCCTATTGCATCAAGCTCAACCAACCAAAAACCTAAGAAAAAGGTTACTACGTCTGCCACAACTACAACACTATCCAAAGAATTGCCAAAAGCCTTGAACCAAGCTTTAGAGTCTACCTTGATGAACATGAAGATTCCTGTAGAAGAGAAGCCTGCAAGACCAGAGAAACCTCCAATGCAAGTGCTTTTCCTTGCTTGTCCAAGAAAGCAATCATCTTTTGATGACAAAAGCAAGAATGCTCAAAAGGGAAAGCAGACTTATCAAGGAAAAGGAAAAAGGCCTATGGAGTAGATTATGTAGGGTGTAGGTTGGGTAGGGTTGGTGTAGGTTGTTTTTTCTGGATTGTATATGTGGTTCTTGAATTTTGATGTAATCACTTTGAATGTTAATGAATAAAATTGTCTTTTTCTGTTAAATGATATATGTAGCCTCCCCTAAAATAATGACTAACTACTAATGCCTCCCCTCAAAAGTAGCCTAATAATTTATCATCCCAATACGTACCACCAAATGCTTGAATCTTGAAACATCAAAGCCTTTTGTGAGTAAATCTGCTACATTATCATCTGTGTGAACCTTGACAACATTTATGAGTCTGTGCTCATAACAATCTCGAATAAAGTGATGCCTTATTTGTATATGCTTGGTCTTGGAATGGTAAACTGGATTTTTCACAATACAAATAGTACTCTCATTATCAATGTTGATAGGAGTATTCTTAAAATTGTATCCATAGTCCAAGAGTTGATTTTGCATCCACAAAACTTGTCCACAACAACTTGCAGCTGCAACATATTCTGCTTCAGTAGATGAAGTTGCTGCAATTGTTTGCTTCTTACACTGTCATGAAACTAATCTTCTTCCAAGATATTGGCATCCTCCAGTGGTTGATCTTCTATCATAGTTATCTCCAGCATAGTCACTATCTGAAAAAGCTTCCAAGTGAAAAGGGGACTCCTTAGGATACCACAATCCTAACTTAGGTTGATGCTTGAGATAACCAAAAATCCTCTGTAAAACATTCATATGAGAAACCTTGGGTGAAACTTGATATCTTGCACAAAGACATACAACAAACATGATATCAGGCCTTGATGCAGTTAAGTACATAAGATACCCAATCATAGATCTGTAAAGCTTGACATCCACTGGTTTACCATCTTCATCCTTTCCTAATGAGTTTGAAGCTTTAATGGGTGTTGTGACTGGCTTGATAGTGTTAACATTAAACTTCTTAAGGATGTCAGTGACATACTTATTTTGACTTATGAAGATTCCAGTACTTGATTGTTTAACTTGAAGCCCCAAAAAGAAAGTTAATTCAGCCATTGAACTCATTTTAAACTCTTTTTTACATGAGTTGTTCAAACTCTTTCACCATGGATTGTTTTGTAGCCCCAAAGATAATATCATCCACATAAACTTGAACCAACATAATATCCTTTTTGCCTCTTTTAATGAACAAAGTCTTATCAATAGCTCCTCTTCTATAACCATGATGTAATAGAAAATTTGAGAGTCTTTAATACCATGCTCTGGGAGCTTGATGAAGGCCATATAATGCTTTAACAACTTTGTAGACTTTGTTTGGATGTTCAGGATCTTCAAACCAGGAGGTTGTTTAATATAGACCTCTTCTGTAATCTTGCCATAAAGAAAGGCACTCTTGACATCCATTTGATAAACTGGAAATCCCATGTAAGAGGCAAAAGCAAGGAATAATCTGATTGCTTCAATTCTTGCCACAGGAGCAAATACTTCATCATAATCCACTCCCTCTTCTTGTTTATATCCTTGTGCAACCAATCTTGCTTTGTTCTTGATGACATTACCTCTTTCATCTCTTTTGACTCTGAAGACCCATCTTGTACCAATTACCTTCATGCCATCAGGTAAATCACATAAGACCTAAACCTCTTGAAGCTTAAATTGTAGAAGCTCTTCTTGCATAGCTTCAACCCAGCTTTCTTTAGCTAAAGCTTGAGCTATATTCTTGGGTTCTTCTTGAGAGTTAAAGCAAGCAAACAAACATGTCTGTTGATCCTTATGATTCATCCTGTTTTGTTTGTAAACAAAGCTAAGTAAAGCATTATTGGGCTTAGTGATACTCTTAGCTTTGGATCTTGTAAGAACACCAGAAGTAGGAGAACCAATAATTTTATTTGCAGGATGGTTCTTATGTACTCTTGAAGTGTGGGTTGTTGGTGCTGTAAGATCATCTTCCAAATTTGTGAGATCAGGACCTTGTTGAGAGAAAATTCCATCTTCCTGTAGCTCATCATCTGATTCTTCAAAAGGAGGCATGGATTGACCAGGAAAATCATCAGTGTTGGTCCAAGTGTTTGAATTCACTCCCTCAGAAGTACTTTCAAATTGAGCAGTAGTACTTTGATTCAAAGTACTGGGGTCCAAAGTGCTGTTGTCCAAAGTAGATTTTCCCTTTGTCTTCTCTGCTTCATAGGCTCATCTTAGATCATCTTCATAGGACTTAGCAAGTGTTTCTTCAAAAATCATGCTATTGAGTTCATCTTGATCTTCATCAGAGATTATGGGAGCTGAGTCAACAGTACTTTGCTCAACAGTACTTTGCTCCTTGTTAACAGTACTTTGTTCCTTGTCAATAGAGTCTGTATCAGGAACATCTGTAGTACTAACATTGACACCATCAACTATGAACTGTGAATCTTCTTCTTCTGAATGAACAACTTGATTCTCCTCCCTAACAGGCACATAGTTCATAGAAGGAGTTAACACATCAAGGTCAAACATCCAATCAGGACCTTTACCTCTTTGGTTTGGCTGATCTTCAAGGAATTCAACATGTAGACAATCTTGAACCTTCCTTGTAACCCTGTTATACACCCGAAAACCTTTACTATTGGTACAGTTTGGTGATAGGAACTATATTTAAAATAAAGCTGATGCTGGGTTTCCTGCCCGTAAGTAACTCATAGGGTGTCTTCATCTGAGGTTTGGTGATAGGAACTATATTTAAAATATAACAAGCAGCACTTACTGCTTCAGCCCAAAACTGAATAGGTAAGAGAGAATCTGCAAGCATTGTTCTTGCTGCTTCTATCAAGGTTTTGTTCTTTCTTTCTGCAACTCCATTCTGCTGAGGAGTTCTAGCAATGCTAAATTCCCTCTTGATTCCTTTGTTGGCACAAAAATCATCCATAAGCTTATTTTTGAATTCAGTTCCATTANATATCATAGTTATCTCCAGCATAGTCACTATCTGAAAAAGCTTCCAAGTGAAAAGGGGACTCCTTAGGATACCACAATCCTAACTTAGGTTGATGCTTGAGATAACCAAAAATCCTCTGTACAACATTCATATGAGAAACATTGGGTGAAACTTGATATCTTGCACAAAGACATACAACAAACATGATATCAGGCCTTGATGCAGTTAAGTACATAAGACACCAAATCATAGATCTGTAAAGCTTGACATCCACTGGTTTACCATCTTCATCCTTTCCTAATGTGTTTGAAGCTTTAATGGGTGTTGTGACTGGCTTGATAGTGTTAAGATTAAACTTCTTAAGGATTTCAGTGACATACTTATCTTGACTTATGAAGATTCCAGTACTTGATTGTTTAACTTGAAGCCCCAAAAAGAAAGTTAATTCACCCATTGAACTCATTTGAAACTCTTTTTTACATGAGTTGTTCAAACTCTTTCACCATGGATTGTTTTGTAGCCCCAAAGATAATATCATCCACATAAACTTGAACCAACATAATATCCTTTTTGTCTCTTTTAATGAACAAAGTCTTATCAATAGCTCCTCTTCTATAACCATGATGTAATAGAAAATTTGAGAGTCTTTAATACCATGCTCTAGGAGCTTGATGGAGGCCATTGATATGTGCTATTTTACACATACTTTTGACCTTAGTTTAAGTGTTATAAAGACCAAAAACTAACGTTAAACGCCAAAGATATCGTGTTTTTGTGTTTGTGATCGTGTAGGAAAGGATATTGCATAAATGGCATGAAAATCAACCAAAAAGCCTAAAACGAGCACGAGATGTGGAAAGGTGTCAAAAAGCCGAGTCAACGATGATATCTACTTAAGAAAAGCCCAAGACGACAAAGTTATTTCTTAAAAGATCTAGAAGATGTTAGAAACATTTAATCGAAGTTGAAAGAGATTCATAAGGAAAAGCTTCCCAAATTCGAGCAAGTGATTGTATTTACATCTTTGAAGACCTTTGAAATACGAGTCAACTCAAGTCCTCAAGTTACCGAGTGTTACGTTTAATGTTTAAGAACGTTTAGTAGTTTGTAACATAGTTTTAGTGCAATATCATGAATTGTAAAGGTTCAAGGGCTAAACGTGCAACATCGCCAAACATGTGCAAGCTCTTGACCTATAAAT